>SNQJ01S0026661.1:55290-67235 GCA_010110895.2 Picea sitchensis | reverse complement strand
GGAGAAAGCACAGATTCGGCAAGAAAAAGAAAAGTTTCTCACAGAGCAACTCGAAGTGAAAGAAGCAATCAACAAAGCACTCCGTGTTGTGATAGGATTAGAACCACAGATAGAAGACCGAGTCACACATCAAGTAGAGTAGCTTGTGGAAGCTATCCAATAGCTACAACAAAGAGTATCATACTTAGAGCTCCGCACAGTGCCCATCACCCCGTAGGATGTAAGGGATCAAAGGGAAGCAACTGCTCGAGGCACAGTTGAAAGAATCAAGGGCCTCGTCTTGGAATGTAAACAACTGAGTGATCACAGTGCCTAGACCTATGAATGACTCAGTGAGAATCCAGAACTAAATACACTGGAGTCACAGCTCCAAGAGACAAAGTATCAAGTAGAAACAATATAGGCACAGTTGAAGCCCCTGTCAGCTATTGAAATGATGAAGTGATCCCAAGAGAAGCGCACTTCCCAACATCATATCCATACCATTCAGAGAAAAGTCATGGAAGTGACTCACAAGCTCCAACCTATACAGGATGAGGCTTGCCAACTGTTTGTAGAGATCGAAGGCCGAGGAGCAGAACTAGAGCAAGTCGTCACTACAACAGAACAACTCCTAGAGGGAGCTGTCAACGAAGTTGCTATCCAAGAGTTCGCTGAATAGGAGGCCGTGGAACAACAACAAGTCGAAGTAGCTCGAGCCAAGCTTGAGGATTTTGAGGCAGAATTAACCAGATCAGAGTGATTTGGGATGAGTCACAGGTGAGTTATGGGGGCCTGTTGGCCCTTGACCAAGTTTTGAGGATTCTTGGTCATGTTAGACCTATTTTTGGGAATTCGACAGGATGTCGAAGGTGGAGTGCAAGATGAAGCAGATATCGTGGGATCTCGACCCCTTTTAGGGCCATTTTGGGGATTTGGGATTATGTAATGGGTATGGGGATGTCGACCCATGGGTTTACCCATGATTAGGCCTRTTTTGTAAAGTATAAATAGAAGGCTAAGTGATGTAGGAAGTAGTTCGATCTATGCGATCGAAAGTGCTGAGTGGAGATTGATTTTGTGCATACTRTATGAGGCTTGCAGAGCTAAGTGAAAGCAAGTGTAAAAGATTGAGAAGAGGCTTAATGCTGTAACCTAGCTCGGGGAACGAGGATCTAGCGAGGTGCATAGGTCTCCTGTCCTCTGTGGAGTAGGGTTTTTGTGGCTYCGTGCATGTAACTGATTRAAGAAGCTAATAAAGAAGATGAAGAGTTGGTGGATGTAGCCCCAGGGTGGGGGTGAACCACGTATATGCTRTGTTGCTATGATTTGTGCAATGTATTGATGTGTTTATATGTTAATTTGCTTAGTGCTTTGACATAGATGAATGGTAAATAGATATGTTAATTCTATGTTCTTAATAGTATGGATGAATACTAGATCTGGCTTATGTGGATGTGCTTAGTGCTTGAATATAGTAGATCTAGTCAAATACTACAATGCTCTGCAATTAGGGTTTAACTGCACTGTAAACTAAGATCGAATATTGATGAAATATAACTGCTAAGTGCCTTGTTAAGGTGTTACAGTCACATATCTGTGTCCCAGCTATGGTTGCAGACACTAGAGTCCTGCAACCACCCCTGCCTCTACCTCAGGTGAGACTTCATCTGCTTCACAGGTGTTTCCAAAAGGGCCAGTAGTTAGATTTTGTTGGTGCGCTCTTGAGCGTTGAACCCTCGGTTTTCCCCTGTGCCAACAAAGATACTTGTGAAATTCATACGTACTTGATTGACATGGGAAGGACGACATGGATGGTCAAGGATTTTTGAAAAGCAGTTGACTCAGTATGAAACCTCCCTTGAACAAAAGCACACTACATTGTGTGACTTAGGAAACATGGATTATAAATTGGGATACATCTGCGATACAGGAGACATCAATAGATGCTCCATATGATTGTAAGAATAACCAGTAGGTAGAGATTATACTGAACAATGAGGAAAGTCTCCTAAAGCCATACTAAACCCAAAATATCGATATATTGACTCAAAAATTGTGCTTTTTTTAAGGGAGACAAGTTGTTGCGAAATAAAGAGTTATACACTTTCCCCCCTTCTTTTTGTTTTTTTGAAATGTTTTTGTCTTTTTCATGTTATTAAAGTCTGAAAAAAGAATAAAATATTTCTATAGTACAATGGAGGAAATGAGAGTCGTGGGAAAGAAAACTAGTTCTAGAGCACAAGGAACATACCTATGCTCAATGCAGGGAAGCATGTGCAGGATAAGGAAACTCAGGGGGATGTATCCTCCAAGAATAAAAGGTGTCGAGTCACAAAGGAATAAATTGCAAGGCTATCAACTAGTAGGAATGCATACACAAATGGTTCAGTAATGGCAAGTTGAAGTTGACATTAGGCCTAGAATCACAAGTGATTAATATGCAATGAAATTACGACTCAACAAAATTGTGGAATCCCCATGGGTAAGTTAGCCAGAAAGAAATTGAGAGGAAGTCATGAGGCTTCAATGCAATGAAATGGCATGACTAAGAAGGGCTTCTGAGCCTACATAAAAAACGTAGCATGGGTTTCAAAAATGCCAGTGAGATACTAACTAGGATGCCCATGAAGAGGTAATCTCTACCATCCGTAAACGAAACCTTTAAAGCATCTTGAAGGTATGATGTCATGAAGGAATGGGGTGGACCCTATGGAAAATATGTGGGAGATATGGATAAATGCATCGTGTAGGAGGAATGAAACCTACTCTATATTCCAGTAAAGAACACAATACCCGCTAAAGAATCCAAAAAGTGATGAGTTATGTAGAAACACACATTAGAGGGAGTCCCGTAGGTAATGGATAGAAAAAGATTGAGAATAAAATATGTACCTTCAACTCTAAGTCATGGCAGAACTAAACATGACTCCCAATCCTAATAGAAAACTTGCAACATGGGAACATAAATTCAAAAGGGGTTGTAAGCTAGGGTGCCCATGCAAGATAGGCTCTGCCATTAACAAAATAACATTCTAAAGCAGATAGATGAGTTCATGTTGCAAGTTAATGGGATTGACCCTAGGGAAAGATGGAAATCGCAATTGAAAATGCAAAAGTGTAAGGTGTGTGAGACCTATTCAAAATGACAATTATACGAGAACAATACCTACCCAGAGTCTTGAAAAAGACTCAGTCAATCGAAAATGGGCCATAACATGCCCAAAGTTTCCTTCTACAACCTAAAAATATAACAACCACACTACGAAGCCCTTTTATATTAGTTCAATTAAGGAAAAATAACAAAACTATGGAAAAGTGGGTCTAAAAATTACATCAAATAGTGATAATTTACCATTTTACCTTGTCATTTTCACAATTTACCCAAAATTGCCCAAAATTGGTGAAAACCCTCTCAACTTTGAATGAGGATTACAGGAGCTTGGAGCAACGAAACTAATTTCCGTCTTGACCAAGTAATATTCTAACCCTACTCTTCATTTTTGTTTCTTCCATTTTGAAGGTTTCATGAGAAATCGAGGAGCACTCTCCCCTTTTTTGTCATGAACTTTGTGGATACACGAGTCACCTTAAGGTGAATAATGTATATACACTATTTGATTGAGGGTGAATCATGGATGTCTGTAATTTTCCTAAATATGAATCACATATTACTTGGCATGAATGGAAAAAATAAAAATATTGACTCCCTTCTTCCTTAAATTTTGCAGGATGTTTGTCCAATGGAGAGAGCATGAGCATGAGGATGCTTATAATGTTGTGGTTGAAGACGATGATGCTATGAATGATCTTCGTCAATGTGGAATGTACAAGTTCTTTCAAACCAATGGTATGTGAGCAAAAATATGGTTCATCAATCTCATCATTCACTATTTTCATCTAGACACAGAAGCATTCATGCTTGATGGGTAGAAATTAACCATCATGGTGGAAGATATTTACTTCATTACCAACCTTTCTCATAGGGTCGAAGTAGTGAAATCCAAGACTAATTGAGGAGGTGGCTTAACCATTAATGAATATATAACTACATATTGCGAGGATGACACTGAGAAAGTGGGCACACAAATACCTATCAAGGAAATATAGAGTTTGAGCCTCAAAGTGATCTTATACACCATGAAACACATCGTTGGATCATCATCCTTACACCAATATTCACGGTCTCAAATGAAATATGTGGTTGAATGTACAAGACCAATAATATTTGAGTGGATCACCACAATGCCTAATTGTATGAAGACACAGTTGACAGACTACAAGTTGTGAAGGAATACAAACTTCAAGTTTGATAACATTCTCTATGATTTATTTTTTGAGAGAGTACCAGGTATGAGCCCAAGGAATTTTGTGAGATAACACCAACGACCTTGGCTTGCATTGATACGATGGATCGAGTTATTAGCGCGCCTTACAGGGGGTAAATTATTCAATCCTTTTGATGATAACTTACTCGATTGGTGGGAACAATAAATACCTATGATTGAAGACTATCCATATGCAGGGATTGTCTTTTCTTGAGATCTAGATATGATTGTACCTCTCGACACAACACTTGGAGAAATAGGTAACCTTTATATATATTTTTATCTAATTTTTAATTTTTAGATTAGATTATTAAAAGGGAAATTATCTTGTCTTTTTGGTGAGATCCACATTACTAAAACATTCCCTTTGAATGTGTAGGTAGAGCGCCAGTGAGACAACTGATTTCCCATGACACAAGCATTGGGGAAGAGGTGAAGCAAAGTCTAGTGATGATGTAGCCAAGACACTACGGAGCATGGGAAGAAACATGGAGGCTTTGACATGCTCTGTCCCTATGGAAATCATAGATGATATACAAGTGGGGATGCAGTGTCATGTTGTTGGTGTACCCCAGAGATGGGTCCACATTTTTTGGCGTTTAGCGAACACCGTAGTTTTTTATGATAGGGAYCATCAACCTCAATCCTAGAATTTTTATGTGCCAAGGGAACAATTTTGTACTTATAAACATTTGGGGCTAGTATCCCATCTTTTGTATTATGGACCTCCTTACACACACACATACATATTTTTCCATGCRTTATTATAATTTACTTGCAAATAATGGATATTTACATGTGTAAATGGTGTGTGCTTGTGTTATTGTTGAGACAAATTCCAATCTAGAATGTAGTTAGCATATGCATCAATTACTATATTATATTGYCTAGGAACATGTATAGACGTAAAGAAATTAAAATATCGTTCTAGAAGACATATTCTAAGGAAGAGGTGTAACAATACTGGATCGTGAATATGATATAGACCATTTAACTRTGACCCAACCAACTAAGAGTCCAAATAAACCTGAAGGAGTTGAATGCCATATGATAGAGCATCTCACAAAAGTTCAATAATGACACTRTACTCATCTATATTATTAGTAGTCTCCCTGACAMAAACACCTCCAATGGACACTAGATAGTTAGTGGGAGAATAGATGGTTAGTGGGAGAATAAATCACCCAAGAAGCAGAAGCAAGGTTCTGAGTTTGGTGATTGGCATTGTATTCAAACTCTACATAAACCGACAACTCCCCTAGCATCTTCCACACAATAGAAGCACAACAATTAACAATGTAGGGAAAAAACAAAAGACATCTATAGAAATTCATATACAAAAAAAAAACTACAACATGATGAGTACTTGAGCCGTGAGGCTCAATCATAGTACTTTTTATGGTAGAGCCCATTTTTGGGCTCAAAAAACACGTTTCCCTCATAATCAACCAATCCATAAGCCCCTTTTTTCAACACATGTCACACGATATGAGGACCATGCCACATATGGTTGAACTTTCCTTCTCCCAAGGAATCCTTGTCCTAGTCATAAACCAAAACAAGGTCTCCTTTGGAGAACACCCTCAGATGAACAAACTTATCATATTGAGCCTTGACACATTTCTTATGTGCTTCATTTTCTAAATAAGCATCTCGACGTTGTTCATCAAGATGTTCTAAGTAAACAAGGAGTTCTTCAAGTTGAGTCGTGTTAGGGAGGAGATCAACAACAATTTTAAGTGAAGGGATTTCACATTCAATAGGAAAAACTGCTTCTACTCTCTGAACAAGTTGAAAGGGAGAGAATCTTATTGTAGTTTTGAATGAGGTCCAGTAGGCCCAAAATTATGGATATAACATTAAATGGCAATTTTATTTAGTTGTGTTGACAGTCCTTTTCAAAATGGTGTTCAAGTATTTGTTAACAGCTTCAACTTAACCATTTTCTCGAGGATAGTAAGGAGATGAGTGCTCCTTCCTAAAACCCAGTTTTGATGCCAAATCAGACACCATGCGGTTCTGGAAGTGACTGCTATGGTCAGTGACAATATCTCTTGGTACCCCAAACCTATCTATGATCTGATTAAACATGAAAAGTGATGTGGTTTCACCATCATTAGCGAACGTCAAAATGGCCTCTTCCCACTTAGTAAAGTAGTCAATTACCACTATTATATATCGATGCCCCCTAGAGGAAACTAGAGGGAATGTCATAAAATATACCCCCCACTTAGTGAAGGGGCTGACAGTAATGACAGAGAACATAGGAGTAGGATGCACATGCATTTTTTTAGTAAATATTTGGGAAGGGTGGTATTTATTGAACTCTTCAATGCAATCTATAAAGATCGTTGGCCATAAATATCTGGTGTGTAAAATATTCTAGGATGTTTCCAACCCTGATAAGTGACTGCCACATTCTCCACTATGAAAATCATTCGAAACCAACTCTGCTTCTTCATGATTCAGGAAATGACAAAGAATTGAGTCCACCCCTCGTCGATACAAAGTGTCGAAGATAATAAGATAGTTCTTTTCTAGGTGTTGAGTTTGTCATCACTCATCTCACAAGAAATGTGGAGGAAACTTCAGAGTTTGGAGATATATAACAATATTTCCATACGAAGGATCAAATGAAGAGACGAGGAATATATTCTCATCTGGAAGTGATTCAATAACTTCGTTATCCTCATTCTCTATTGGGAACTCTGACATACATTCAATGAATACTAAGGACTTCTTGGATTTGGCATAAGCAAAATCCAAATCAAACTCCTGAAGAACAAAAATCCATTTGTTGTACTTCCTTCCAATTATTTTTTGATTCAAAGCACACTGACATGGTTAACGTTGGCGATGAAAGTCGTCTTTCACAATAGAATATAATGTCGGACATGCTAAACAACATGAAATGTTGGTAAGACCATTTTCTTGATGTGTGAATAATTTAGTTCAGGGCCTACCAAGGCATGACTTAAATAATAGATGACATGCTCTTGGATCTTATCATCCTCATGAACTAAGACCCTTCCCATCAAAGATTCAACTACCGCCAGATACAGTAGGAAATATCTATCATAATATGGAGGGATAAGTAGGGGAGTCAAAACTAGATAGTTTTTCAATGCATCAAAAGAATGTTGTGTTGACTCATCCTAGTAAAATGGAACCCCCTTCTTCAATAGGAGCATAAATCCTTTTGTGATATCAACATAGTTCGGTACAAAATGCCAAAGAAAATTTTCCTTTCTTCATAGGCTTTGAAGTTGATGCACTGTGTGAGGGGGAGGAAACTATGTTATTTCCTCAAAATTCAAAGGGTCAACCATGATCACTTTAGTTGAAATGTTAAAAGCCAATATATGTCCTGAAGTTACAGAAAATATGAACTTATATGGATTTAAGCGAGTTCGATAGTGACAAAATCTCTCGAAGACAAGGCATATGTGCAACATATGTTGCACTCTCTCTCTCGCAAGAATGAGCTATAAGATCATCCAAATAAGCCTCCACTATGTGCTTAAGATAATGGAAAGAAAACATCATGGCCTGCTAAAAAGTGGCTTGAAAAGTTTTGAGGCCAAAGGGAATATTTATACAAAGGTTCCTTAAGGAGAAACAAAAGTTATCTTATGTTGGTCCTCAGGCCAGATCTCTATATGGTTATAGCTAGAAGAACCATCCATGAAATACAATATCTCACTTCCTACACATTCTTAAAGAATTTGATCGACAAATGATGTAGGGAAGTTATCCTTGGGATAATCTTTATTCAAATCACAAAAATCCATGCATACTCGAATCATACCCTTTTTATTGTCCATTGGAATGGGATTGGATACCAATTTTTTCAATGGGATTTGATAGGTAAATCCTGCTTTGAGTAGTTTTTCTACCTCAAGCTTGATTGCTTCTGCTTTCCTTGGGTTAACCAGTCATAATTTCTACGTAATAGTTTTATCATTTTCATAGGTTTGAATCTCATGTTTAACAATCTGAGGATCTATTCCAGGAATTTCCTCGTATGACCAAGAAAAAAAATCACAAAATTCCTTGAAAAGTGTCGTATAATGATGGAATTGATATTGAGAGAAGTCTACCTTGATAGAGAAATTTTCTACAACATCAGGGGTCTTAGAAACATTGATTCAAAACTATATTCAATATATTCACCATATTCCCCTCGGCATAGAAACTGTTCTTTGCTAGGTGGTTCAACATCTGACCAATGTTTCTACTCACACTGACCTAAATTCTTCACCTTTCACACGACTAATATTAGAGAGGAAATACAATCGATGATGCATATCCTCCCACGATCTTTACGATCCATTAATTGCCTCTATAATATATTCATATAAAGGAAAGACGATATCAAGATAATATTGGGAAGTTGAAGAATTATGAGCCCAGATGGGCTCCAGAAACTAATCATCCTCCTCTATCCATGAATGAGTTCGATCCAAGTCTACAATGGATTGCTATATAGCTTTGTAAGCGACCTCAATTGTAGACAATGACGTAACCTATTGGAATATGATTTAATACTGAGAGGGGAGGAGGCATGAATAAGTATTAATAACTTTACTCAATATTTAAATAATGTTTCTTATTAACTTTATTGATCAACAAGAAATTTTAGTAGATAACATAAAAAAACAAACTTAAATTACAAATTACAAGTTTTATACGAAGATTAATTTAGAGCACCAAATCTAGGAGACAACAATCCCCTTGGCCAGGGCACCAACCCTAGGAAGAACCAACTCCATTGATTTAGAGAGACAACCCTAGGAAGCACCAACTCCCTTGATTTAGGGCACCAACCCTAGGAAGCACCAACTCCCTTGATTTAGGGCACCAACCCTAGGAAGCACCAACTCCCTGGTTTTAGGGATACAACCCTAGGAAGCACAAACTCCCTTTTTTTAAGGCACTTACTCTCTATTTTAGGGAACCAACCCTAGAAATAACCAACTCTCTATTTTTATACTTTAATTAGAAAAGGATACTAATCCTTCCTTACTCCTCCCTTCCACCCTCACTTCATAAGTATCTTCATATTTATTCCTTGGACTCTGCACATGCTTTTGATCTTTGGATGTAGACCTTAGAGACATCTTCCTTCCACCATATTTTATGGTTTATATAGTCTTCCAACGGGTATAAAATTTGAACCATTGTGTATTTTAATAATGTATCATTGCACCTCTTCATTTATTTAATAAAAATGTTGTTTTAATAACAACTTTCTTTCTTATTATTTATTATTTTTCTTCTTCAATATCTTTTTAAGTTAAGAATCATATTCTCAATTCACACTGGTAATCCAGACACTTTTCTTGGAGTATTTTCCTTTCAATGGTTATCGGATTAACACCTTCGTAGCCCTAAAAATAAGTTCTTCATTCCAAGAAGATAATTTAATGAGGATGGCGACATGCAAATATATGCAATGGTGGTTTGAAAAGGCACATCATGCCTTAGAAGGAATCGATTACATCAATGAAATACATAAGGGTCGTGATTCAGAGGAGCATGGTAATATCATAGTGTTGATGGAAAATAACATCGATCAAATACATAAAGAAACCAAAAAATGGGTGTCCATGGTCCAAGAGCCTCATCAAAAAATGAAAGAAAGGTGGGAAGAATGCGAGAAAAGATCGTAGAAAATCAACCTGGAAATGAAGGGCATCGATTTTCCACAGTTTGGTCCACTGGAATATTTCGCCGACTTATAAGATATTGTTAAACAAAATGAAGAACAAGACCTGGCATGGGAAACAAATATTTCACAGACTTCAAGCATGATCCTGGGTCTAGAGAAGAAGCTCATGGAAGTCCCGATCAAATCTCTATAAGTCTTACAATGCTTAAGTATCAAATTGATCAAGTATAAGGAACATGCAGTAGAGATGAAGGAAGTCCTCTCCTCCCTGATGGATCATCATAGATTCCCATATGCAAACACATGTGGAGACCTATTATTCCAGTGGTCGGAATATGATAGAAATAATCCACTACAGTGAAAGGATCAACTGATCTCAGGAGAACAAAGAGATAAATCTTCCACGTGTCATTTTTTTTTCACTTAACACAAATTTTATTAGTTATTTTTAGCTTAGTAATTATTTATAAATAGGAAGATCGACCTCGTGTTGATGGTCGATGGTTTTGGAGAGAATTTTTTTTTTCTGAAGTTTTGTAATAGAACTACTTCTATGCAAGTTTATTTAATTAAGAAGTTTTGTTTAGAACCAAAGAAACTTCTATCATCTAAGGCATGAATGTGTTTAGACTGAGGAGGATTATCTCTGTCTTCGGATTCGATATTTGCTTCTTTGTTGAATAAGAGTTGTTGTACCTATATTTAATGTAATCTTATGATGTTGTAACAATTCTTTTATTCTAATTGATGACTAGAAATGGATTGTGTTAACCTGTGATTGATGATAGAGTATTGGAAATTACTTTTATTGCGCTAGATTTTTATCACATGTATGTTTCTTTTCTTCCACTGTTATCTCAGACGATGTTGAATTTCCAATAATTAAAATGGTATTAATGCTAATTTGAAGTTGTTTAGACATTTTTTATTTCCATGGTAGGTTAAAGGTTATCCTAAACCCATCCTTCAACCAAAACATGTAGTTAGCTTTTCTCTATCATCTAGTCTAGATTTTCATCTTCCTTTTGTTTTAACGTTAGAAAAAGAACCAAAAAAGAGAACTTCCTAGCCTAAGGAGAAGACTTAACAAAAAAGACATATATGTATATCAATCACAATTAAATCCCATCCATAAACCCAACCAGATAATGAATCTGGAGAACCTTACCACTCATCAAACACCTACAAGTCTAATTGGGCATCTTAGGCGGGTTTGCTTACTACTATTGTGTTAAAGGGTTCTTGGACCCCTCAATAGAATTGGTGCTAGAAGGAGACCCTGACAGATGAATGAATAATAATATTTTTGATAATATATCCCGCATAGCCTTAGATTCAAAACAGCCCACATGCATGGCTAGTGATTCTGAAGACAACCCACATCCAAAGAGTACTCTCGAGATGAGTAACTCACCTCAACACGAGGAAGTAGAGCACCTATTCCCTGAAATACCTTATGTTCTTCCCCACAAGGAGTTGAAAAAGTTCAGAAGAATCAAAAGAGATTATGCTCGAAAAATTGGAGCGTTACCTTTAGCTCCTTCACTTCCTCGTAGAAAACAAGTAAGAAGACCAGTTGTTGACACCCTTGACCAGATTTTTGTTCACATGGTAGAATAATTGATATATTTTTCCCTTAATGAGATTGAACAATGCGTTAATATGATACCCAAAACACCAGCTGGTAACTACTCTGAACTTGGTGATTTTGAATTTGACGAGGAAGGGTCTAACTCAGATCGCTCAGCTTCTGAATCAGAAGACATGGAGGATAATAATGACAACAATGAATAAAGGGGAAACCAACCTCAAGATAATAAACCATGGTTGGATAGATATGCTATGGAAATCCCAGGATGGGTGCATAACCTACCCCGACATAAAAAAACATTACTCGCCAAATTTTACCCCGAAACCTCTGGATTGCCTGAGGACCATATCAAGAAGTTCATATTAGCTATAAGATT
>SNQJ01S0026661.1:18025-29447 GCA_010110895.2 Picea sitchensis | reverse complement strand
TCCTCAACGCTTGATGTACAACCATATACCAGGGTCCCATGGATAAGTGTGGACCATAGTGCTGAAGTAGGTTAGAGAACCAGGGTCCCATTGAGAAATGGTATCCACCATGATGAAGTAGTCCAACCACCATTGTAAACTAGGGTCCCATGTCTAACTTCTCATGTGAACCCCACATAGAAGATATCGACACCCAATAACCAACTGAAAATGATGCTCTCAATACTAACACCTATCATGTGGAGCCAAATAAGAATATCCATACACATAGTGGGAGATGATCAAAGATGAATCTGGAAGGAACAACACCATTGTAGAATATGCAGGCTAGACGCTGGTAACTAGCTCCTGATGTGGTACATTGATGTTCTCTACAGAAGGTTGAATAGAGTCATCAAATAAAATAAGGAAGTGGTTGTCATCCCAGAAACGACAACTATCCATATACCAATCATCGCAATCAGCCTCAAAATCATACCAAGCATATATTTATTGATTACATTCATCCCTGAGGTCCTCCATAAGAAATGTCTCCTGCATGTTATCCAAATAATATTGAATACTACGAAAACTATCATTGAGGCCATCTACAAAGCCATCCAATTTGTCATTCAATGTGTCAAACAATTGGGCTTTGAATGCTTCAGTAATCTGTAGAATTTCTTTGAGGGTTTGAGAAGAAATAGACATCTGATCACCCTATAAAAATTTATGAACTCTGCAGTCCTGTCTCCATCACGAAAAAACCCAAAAAATAGAGCAATAAATTATTGCAGAAAATCGCGGTGTTTTCCGGAAAAACCCTGAAAAAATGTAGAATTTAAAATGCTCATAACTTCACTTCCCGGACTCCATTTCGGCTGATTTTGTTTTTGAAATTGGGTGAAATTGTGAGAGAAACTCAGATCTGTAATTTGTTTGGGCAAATTTAGCCTCCATATGCTACATAAATAAAAAAAATCGCACCGCCTTCTGCGGAAAAAACCCTAAAAATTGAAGATTTTAAAACTTCAATCTCTTGACTTCCCGAACTCCATTTCGGACGATGTTTTTTTTTATAAATTGGGTGTTTTTCTGAGAGGAACTTAGATATACAACCTCTTTCTTCATTTTTTTGATAGAAATATACCAGAAATTTCTGGAATGTCATGGCCCTCTTTTTTCTTCTCTGAAAACAAATCTGCAAAAATAAAAAATATTTGCCCACAATGTCTGCCAAGGAAAGTGCTTTGATACCACTTGTTAAGAACTTGAATAGATATGGAAATATAATAACCAAAAATGATGAAAACACAATAGATCCAAAGGACAATATAGAAGAAATCACACTTTATTATATCAAAACCCTTGAGGTAAGGAAACACCATGTAATGGATCCTATTATGGAGGGGATCCTCTACTGTTCACTTGCCTCTTCGAAGGGGCATCCTCCTATTGAACTACCGCTCCAAATACAATATTTCTCTTTATGTCCCATTACGTTGCTTGAACCCCTTTATATAGTGCTACCATCATCTAAGAACATTCTAGAGGAGGAATCTTCTAGAAGTAGAACCTTCTAAGAAGTCCTCTTACATTTATTATATCCAACTACCCATTTATTATATCTAAGTACCATAGTGGGCCTTATTTAATAATATAGTGGACCTAGTCCAACTTACATTGAATGGCCTCCACTATTATCATTATGGGCCCTCTGGGCCCCTCCACTACCTCTCTATCTACCTTACACATAAATTCTATGCTTTTCTGTGTAAACTACGATGGAGTACTCCTTAAATGTCTTGAACATAATGATGCAGAAAAGGTACTCAAAGAACTCCATGACGGCCCAACAGGCGAACATTTTATAGGAGAAACCATGGCTCACAAAATATTATGGGATTGTTATTATTGGCCAACTTTGTTCAGAGACGCTCATGCATATGGCAAGAAATGTAAATCTTGTCAAATGAGCGTCGGTAGGGAAAATATACCAGCCATTCCTCTCAAACCGGTGACCATATCTAGACCTTTTGAGCATTGAGAAATAGGTTTCATCAGAGAAATTACTCCAAATTATTTGAAACAACATCAGTATATCTTAACTACAACATATTATTTCACAAGGTGGAAAAAGGCTATCCCTCTTACGCACATTAATGAAAAGGAAGTGATACAATTTTTAGAACAACACTTAATAACAAGGCTTGGGATGCCTTCAGTCCTCATTTTTGACAATGATGCCTATTTTTATTCCACACACTTGACATAATTCTTCCTCGATAAAGGGATCATAATAAGATATTCTGCAAACTATTATCTGCAAGGGAATGAAGTAGTGGAGTCAACTAATAAAATTTTTGTGTGAATCTTAAAAAAGACAGTTGTTGAAAATAAAAGAAATTGGCATAATTTACTTCATAATATTTATCTTGGAATCTGGGTTTACATTCTATAAAAGTGTGAAAGGACTCCTCTATGTAGTTTCAAGTTCCATAAAAAAATATTTAAGCTTGCAGTTGCTTCCGAAAGGTGCTGTGGTTTTTAGATCTGAGTTTTGATATAAGCTACGAACTTTGCTTCTACTTAGAATTCTGGTAATTAGTTTACCTCCACGAAAAAGTTGAGGAATCTAAGGAAAAGTTTAATATTGTAATGATTAATTTATTATGAAATAAGAGTGATATCTTTTAAAAATAATTTTGCGAGAAGAGCCACACCACCACTGTGAGGAGTTGTCGACTGGTGTGAATGCATGCCAATTGGTGGAGTTGTTTTGGGGAATGATGAAAGAGGTCGGAATTAAAAATTCGTTGCTGCTATTATATCTTTGTCTGATGATTCATGGAGTTGTGGGTGGACGAGTAACCACATTGTTGTAGTACCAACCATTTAGTTTTGGTGCGTAGAGGTATTTTGGTATCTTCATAGAGGCTTCAAAATTTGGAAAAGGAGGAAGAGAAAAAATCACTCATACATGGAGTTGAAACAAATTTTAAGGTTTTGTTTGAATTGTATTTTGTAATGTTTGTAAGGTTAGTTGAGACTATGACTGACATGCATGTTATGTATTTTTTATTGTATTAAATCGATTTGTCCATTAAAGAGACTGTTGGATAATAATGGCAAAATTCCATAGTTAGGAAATGGTTAAAACATATTGCTAGATTAGTGTTTGAGTGGTTTTCAGATCCACCAATTTAGGAGGTTGTTAGGGGCTATCCTAGCCTATATATTTATATACAATTTATCGTCTGAAATAGAATGAATGTATGAGCATAGACTCACTTGCGTTGTGCCCTTGCGGAATCACCAAATTGTTGAGTTATTATCCAATTTTTTAAGTGTATTTATATTTCTGTGTAAAAGAAAAGATTGTAGGATCAATATCGTTATAGGGTCGAAAGGCACAATTGTTTCCTTAGCTTTGGTTGTCAATATGATATGTTGGGTTGGTGATTTGTTGACCAATGTTTAAACTGTTAATAAATGGCACATCGACCTTTTTCCCAATCTTAGTTCCAACGAACACCTCCCAACTAACTTCGAGCTTCTTTTAATGTTAGGTTTTAAGTATTTCCCAATAAGTATTTCAACAGATTTCACATCCTTTTTATCCATGCACCGAGTGGATTTGTTATGGATAGTAACTATGAATTTGAGTCTATGCCTTTAAGAATGATTATTTTCTACATGAGGGACCTCTTATTACTTGCTCTTCTAACTAAATAGACTAGTTACTCTCTAGTTAACACAAGAATCAATATTTAAAGAGTTCAACTTACTCATATGCTACTAAAATGTTTATGCTAAATTGTTTGAAGTAACTTCTAAAATAGTTAGGAAATGTTCATTGCATAGGTTTAATAATCCATCTCTTGTGCGAGATTTTATGATTCTATTCAGAATATGCCCAAGTAAAATAAGAATATTTATGGTCTTCATGTGATCTGGATTATGTTCGAAATGAAATGAAAGAAGAGAAATTACAATGAAATACTTATGAAAATTGCCAGAAAAAGAGAAATACAACAGAAATTGATTTCTATTATTGAAATAATTGTAAAGAGACTAAAATACAGAGTGCAAGACTCGCTAGAATGGTGGAAACTTTTATCTTTGAGAAGAGATGTGATGGCTACGCTCATTCACACGAATATTATTACAATGAGGCTATGAAGGTTTTTTTTTATATTAAACAGGAATGTCAAAACCCTAAACATCCAAAAACCTAACCCGAGGAGATGAAATGTCAAAAGTAACGTGGGCCCCATTTGGGTAACTTAGTACATTAACTTCCCGAGGTCGTACCTTTTGCATACGATCTCTGTTTTAGGCACGTGATAGCCTGTTTGGAAGGTCGTTTTGAGAACTATGCATTACGTTGTCAAACTCTGACTCCATCTATAGTTTCAATGTGGCGAGCCAAAGTAACATTGTTTAGGGCCCCAAAACGGCCCTGGAAGTACAAAAAGATGTGCTGACATGAAAACATACAAAATAAGTCAGTTGGATTAGGTGGGAGGCCACCAATATCCATTTGGAAGATGTGTAAGGCTCCAAACAACCCTATAAGTGTAGAACCCACAATTACAAAGAAGTACAAAAGAACGTGTTGAACTAAAAACTCACAAAAGGAGCCAATAGGTGGGTGTCAACCAATATCCACCTGGATCAATCCCCCCCCCATTAGGAAGCAATGGTATCCATTGCATTGAGTGCCAAGAGAAGAGGGGAAAGAATGTTCTGAATATGAATCTTGGTGAGTAGCCTACTTTGTTGGAGAAGTTGTGTTGCTTGCTCTGTGGAAGACTGTCACAAACTGGTTGTTGGTGGGGTTGAATATGCTCCAAAAACCTGTTGTCTCTGGGTATGATGGGGCATTGTGTAGGCACCATTGTAGGTGAAGAAACAATATATTATTTCTCTTTGACAATATATTTTTGTTGGATAGAAGGTGTTGAGGCTACAATGGTTGTGGCGGTCTTATGTGCATCCTTTTAACATACTATGAAAAGGATGAATTTTTTAGTATGAGAAATTACCTTGCGGCATTGTTTTGGTGTAGTAGTAGTCGGAACTACCTCGGGTATCTGATAGATCTGACCTCCCAAAGTAATAATGGAACTACGGGGTTTAGAATCATAGAAAGCATGACGTCTCGGCATATATGGTTGGTCCAAAACCACATCACAGAAATCAAGACGAGAAAAATCACACACTACCTCATCCTTAAAGGGTTGGATGCCATAAGATAGGCGGAACTTCTCACTGACATGGAGATCTCATTCCTGGTGAAGCCACCTGATGTTGTATGGCTGTAGATGTGGTGTTGTTGACAACCCCAACTATTTGATGAACTTAGTTGAGATGAGGTTATTATCGATGTCGTTATCAACAATGAAATGCAACGGGGTCCCCTTCACCCACATCTGTGAATGGAAGAGGCACTCCCCTCTTTAGGATCTACTAATTCTTCTGGTTGAATTGTTGCAGTCGCGACAGTGGCAGTGGGTTTTGCGTCGATGATCTGTTTATTTTCAATATTTTCTGGATCAGATTCTGAATCAAGGTTCGACTCTATGTCTTTGACCTCAACCACCAATCATTGTTTCGAGCGAAATTCATCAGTGTTGTGCCATGGGATTTTGTGAAAGTCACACGACTTCCCAATGTCATTCTTCATATTCCATTTACCCTTTTTGTCTAGTGTATTGGATTGGATGTCTAGAGGGTGTTGGTTATGGTCGTCTCTAATGTTCTTTGGTTGTTTCATAGTTGCATCGTAGGAGGAACCATCTCAACAAAAACGTTCTTCAAATGTATGAAATCATTGAATATTTATATTATGTACATATAAATAAATAATTTAGCATTAAATATTATTTTTCAAGTATTTTCTTGCAGAAAAAAAAAAAGAAAACTGGAACCCATTCAACACATAAAATAGGACGACAAGGAAGAAAAGGGTTGATATAAAAGTTTGTGAATAATTGTTTTTTCCTTATAACAACCTAAGATTTCATTTTTTTATATTTTAAGTTGTTTTACAACAACCATCCTTGAATTTCTTCAATCAGGTGCTAACATACAAAGAAGAGTCATCAAAAGAATTAATTGACATTGGGTTAAGTATGGGTTGTGAGTATATGTTGGCATATCAAAATTAATTATGGAATTTATGAGTATCTATATTGTTTTACTTATCTCATTTTATAATTAATGGAACAAAAAAAATCCTTTATATTAAATATATGATTTATTATGGGGTATAAAACTTGTAGGAAACAAAGTATGGAAATGTGCAAACATAAGAGTTGTTGATAGAAGGCATGAGATTTGGTTTTGAAAGAATGTGTATCATTCATGACTTAATTCTTTGTATGGTGCGTCACTTTTCAATTTACATTCATGTATATTATGTATTTCAATTTTCATTATTCTCACCAATGTAGATACACTAATTTCACTTTATTTTTATTTTTGTAGATGGAACTTGAAGAAGCTGAGGAAAATAATTGAGGCAATCAAATTTTTTTTTGACCAAATAACCCAATTCATGGAAGTATCTCAAGAACTGACAATAGTTCCAGTGACGAATGATGATAAATATATTTGGATATTAATGTAAGTTGTTGTTTTTTTTTGAAATAATTGTCTGTGAAAATCAAACATTTGTTTAATGTAATGGATATAGTGTCCCAATTGAAAGACAAGGGGTTACCAATAAGTGTCGTATTTTGTATGACAAAGAGTCTCTTATTCATATATAATAAAATACACTTTATTTTATTCTATTGTGTTGTCCAATGTCACTCTGAAATGTTACATGGATGATTAAATATTATAATGAAGAGATGTGAAATATGATGATATAGAAAATCAATCCAAACATCATATCCAAATGCACTACTCAAAATTTAATTTATATGAATACTATTATAAGATATATGTCAATGTTTTGATGAACAATGGAATTGAAAAATAACAATAAACACACTGTGACAGGTCGATGTTTCTAAAAAGAGAAAATGAACACCGGTGTGTTTAATGATAAAAAACACTAGTGGGATAATAAGATATGCACCAGTTCTATAATACAATGAACCAACACTGATTGTAATACTATTTTAACAACAACAATTATAATAATAAAAATCGACCTTCCAGTGTGTTTAAAAAAAAAGGCACACTAATGCTTTTGTATCATACTTCTGCATCGATGCATTCTCAATTTCATGCACTGGTCGAGTTTGTTTTGTAACGCACTAGTGCATGGTATCATAGATTTGACCAGTGCGCTGTTATTATTAAAGCATCGGTGCATTATTATTTAGAAGAGCATCGGTGCCTCAATATTGTTTTTACTACCCTGGTGCTTTCGGTGAAATGTAAACATTGTTGCTTTAAGTTTGAGAATACATCGGTGTGTATACACCATGAAGCACACCGCCTATAAAAACATCCTCTAAAACCTTTGGCTGCCCAAATTGTTTTAGTTATATTGAAGTTTCATTATAATCTCCACCAAAACATCCGCTACCAAAAATGGATGTTTTAGTGAAGGTTTTTTTGACAATTTTTTTCCAATTTTGTAACACTAAAAACCTCTCCTATAACCTTCGCTAAAAGATATTTTCCTTGTAGTGTGGGCTTCCAGGACTCGTTTTTGGTTCTTAGAAGGTGGACGTTTGTGGGGTAAATTCTATTTTGGTCACCAGATCTCAGGGTTTTGTTTCATCCTACAACGAAAGGTGTCCATCCACTATTGGTTATGTTTGTTTCTGTTTAAAAGTTTCTTCTTGTTTACCAACCCTTTCTTTCAGGTTTTGGTAATGCTTGTTTTCTTTTCCGAAGGGTTTATTTTCTTTGTGAATTTTTTCCTCCTTCTTTAATCTATGGAATTTGAATTGGAATCCCTAGGGGACGAAGAATTTCTAGCTAAAAGTGTTGTTTCAGTGGATAGAGATGGACCCTTCCTAGAATTATTTTAAGAAAATTACTGAGTGACATGAGGAGATTTCTCAAGAAAATTGTTCTTCACTGCAGTAGTGTTCAACCAAAATTTGGGAATTTGGACTTGTTCTAGTATCCTTGACACGACAAATGGATGAAATGGAGTGGGAAATCCAACATTTAAAGGCACTTGCTTACCCCCAACATTTGGCCTTTGTGTCAATTAACCATGGCATAAATTCTCCTCAAGAATATGTTACAATCAATGGTATTGAAGATCAAGTTACTTCCCCTATGAAAATTGAGGAAGGACCTCTGCAACAAACTAGGGATTCATAATTTCAAGAATCTTCCTCTTCTTACCTATAAATGTTTTTTTTAAGTTCTGTGGTTTTTAGGCCAGTTTATTAAATATGTATTTAACATAAATGATCAGGGAACCAATCTGGAGAGAGATCCAAATTTTTTTGTCTTACTTTTAGAACTATGCACAGACTTTGAGCCTTTTTTGAAGACTATGTATGATCATTGTTTTCTTCGGCACAACTTATTTTAATACAAATAGAGTTTTGTTTCATTTAAAAAAAAACAAGCCTAATCAAGGAATACTCCAAATTGCAAAAATAATAACTCTGAATGACATGTCCTGATCAATGGATCAGACCTGATTTGAAAATCAGAATAAAAATTTGGAAGGTTCTCGATATTCAATGTTTGAATGTACTCGATGGAAAAAGTCAAGATGGGTCAATCTATTAGGAGGCTCAGAGGAATGGCCTCCAAAAAGGGCCCAATTTTGAAATTGAGCTCGATCTATCAATCAATAAAAACATGCATTTCAAATATTGGAAGAAGGAGTTCAATCAATCAATCATGATCGATCAAGATATTAGTACTTACAGTCAAAATCACAAATAAATTGGTTTAAAATATCATCTTTATTGATGAATCGATATTGCTTATGAAAGGATTCAATCAATCACAAATAATTTTTGACTGGCCAATTGAGCCTAATTTGGAAGTTAGGACAAGATGAACAAAAGGATTTAAGGAAATAAAGGATCGATCAGAAAATTGAAGATACGTAAAACATGATTGTTTTCGAAAGAAACTTGGTACAAGGTTTTTATACAAGTCGATTAAATCAATTTCAAAGGCCATATGAGTAAAATCCTTAGTCAACAACACACACAGACTTCCTTACCTTGCTAGGATTAGGAAAAAAAATAAAATCTTGATGAAAAATAAAGGATTTACCATTCAAAATAAAGAAAAATAAGGGTCCGAAGTTTTGTTAAATTGAGGCTTTTTGAGACATCAATAAATCATCAACCCACTAGGAAAAATTGTTAATCTCTATAACTTCACCACCTAGCATGGTATTCAGAAAGAAAATACTTTATTCCTTTTTCAAATATCATACATTGACTCTCAAACAATGGCCCCCTATGAAAAAGTCTTCAGGATGAGATCCCATATTTCCAAGTTCTTGTTGGCAGCAATAATATAATCTCTATTTTTACAATCTGCCTACACAGGGTCTTTAAATTCTCGTTACTCGTCACAACCTTTCTCATTAAACGACACTTGTCACTGGTCCTTTTCTACATACCTGATTTTTGATTTTTGTTTTCATGACTGTAAGCATGAAAACTCACAGATGGAATTCATACTTGATTTCATTCTTTTTGATTAAAGGGTTGATGTTCATATGGTCTATTGTCGAATTGTCATATTGAACATGGTTGTTTTCCTAGTTATAATCCCTTGGTCTTAAACACACCTTGGTTACATGATGTATAAGATCTCCACTCATTTAGCATTCGACTAATGTCAATGGGGTTTTGATTTATAAATTTTTTAATGGTTCAATTGTTTATTTGATACATTAATCCTGGTGGTCAAGTCATGGATATGCATACTATTGTTTTCAACTGTTCTGATCATTGTGCGTACCATTATGCCAAGGTGTCATTCCAAGTATAACGTGGTATTATATATTTGCATTGCCTCGATCTACATGACCTCTCTCACACGCATGGTAATTAACGCTCCTGCCTACCATTTCGAGCTGTCTTTGTGTTGCATTGAGGAAACTCGGGGCGGTGGTTCTGTGTTTTTTCTACCAAACCCTACCTCCAAATCCCGTGTTAATTCCCTACTATTAGTTATGGATCCTGTGGTGAGGATTGAGCCCAACGACATCCGTACATTGTTATCATTTGACAATGCCAGAGATGACTTAGAAAGGAACGACTGGCGTGTGTTTGTTGAAAAGTTTGAGGGTTTTAATCTAAGAGTTTCTCAAGAATTCACATTGACATTCGACGGTTGCAGAGAAAAAATAGGAGACGTCCAACTTGAGTTAAATGAATATTTTATAAGCCAAGCCACCGGTCTACCAGCCGTGGGACAAAAATGGTTCAAAAACTCAAAGGTTGAAGAGGTTCCCTGGTCATTGTTGTTCACCTCAAGGAGAATTACCAGCTACGACTGAGGTATGTCTGTCTCAGCTTTAAAACCTAGATGGCATGATATGTTAGCTATTGTGAAATAGTTTGTTACCTATGAGGGGAGATATGGGTTGGTTTTGTTGTATCACTTGTTGGAAAATATATAACAGACAACGAATGAAAAATATTTAACAGACAATGAATGCTTGTCATTGATGGCAAGTACAACAATGAAGATGGCATGAGTACAGGAAGTTTGTAATTGACAGGAAAACATAATATAAGTTCACGAAGATCGAATGATCGAAGGCAACGCAACATTGATTGAATGATCGAAGGCCCGTAAAGTTTGAGAAGCATTTCTGATCGATGGATCTCATTCAAAATTCTCGAAAGAACAAGGCCCATCAGATATGAATGTATACAAGAAGAGCGCCGAAGAGGAGGATAGATCTCAGACGTTAGATCCAAGTGCATGACCCGACCATCGTTGGATCAAGGAGAACCTGCACACCTTTTAAAGTATAACAAGGAGAAGTGGGCATACCAAATTACGAAAGAAGGAGGACCATCCATTTACAGGTAGGACACGTGGGGATAGATCGTCATTTCGTTGGTTGGAGAGTCAAAGGAACAGGGTTCCCTAACCTCTCGAAATCACAATATGTGAAATTGCGATTTAATCTGAGCCGTTAGATCAAGGTTGAATCTGGACCATTGATTCCAATCCATGTCGGAGTTTCAGGGTTTGAGAGTTGGAGATGTCAAGTAATATCAACTATAGGAATCCCGATATCGCGATATGCGAAATTGCGATTTAATCTGAGCCGTCAGATCAAGGTTGAATATGGACCGTTGATTCCAGTCCATGTCGGAGTTTTGGGGTTCGAGAGTTGGAGATGTCAAGTAATATCAACCACAGGAATCCTGATATCATGATATGCGAAATCGCGATTTAATCTGAGCCGTCAGATCAAGATAGAATCTAGACCGTTGATCCCAGTCCATTACGGAGTTTCGTGGATCGAGCC
>SNQJ01S0026660.1:31667-67800 GCA_010110895.2 Picea sitchensis | reverse complement strand
AATAGTTCCTTTTAAATTTTAAACTACCATGTCATGAACTTTAAAGTTTAAACTCCCATGTGACGAATCAGCAGAAATCATAAGAATTTGAAGTCTTTATTTACTAATTTTTAAAAAATATTTATTTGAATTAGTTTGTTTGGTTTTGGCAGTTCAATTAGCATATTTTATTCCAGCTTATCTGGGCTACATGTTTATGATTAAGTATGTTTATCTCACAGTTTGATTTTTTTCATATGTTACATTGTAGACCTTTTCCCCGAGTGTAACTTTAAAGTCTCATTTATAGGAGGGCAAGAGTGTTTAATCTTCTGCACTGCATATTCTCAGGCCCATCTATGATCGACGTGGTTGTGTGAAGAGAGTTAGTTAAGGTAAAGAGTTTGTGCTGGTACCAAATTTTGTTCCTTTCTGTAACACAACACCTTTGTGTATGATAGATGCGAGGCGCTTGGACAAGTCAGGAGCTTTGCAACTTTAAGGTAGAGAGGGTGAGAGGGAGGGAGAAAGCAGGGTGGAAATTTGGGTAATTTTAAAGGAGCCTCTTGATCAAGCTTTGGGAGGGAGCTTTATTACATGAGCAAGAAGCAGGGGAGTGGGTCAAAATGGTTAAGTACATCACTTCTGGATGTATCATAGCTGAGGAGCCTCTTGGAGCAAAGGAGGGAGCGATGGAGCTTGTTGGGCATCGCTTTCACCAAAGATTGCTCTCTTGGTTTGCCTCGTAGCATCCGGCTTTGGCCCAGCTCTCTGCTAGTGAATAAGGACACTAGGGTGCTGTTATATGGGGGGTCTAGTTTGAATTTTATCATACCTTTAAGAGATAGGCATTCATGGGGTAATTTGAAGTAATTTTGGAAATGGTTATGTTCAAATATTTAATTGGCTGTGTTGTTTACTGTAGGCAACGGCTATTGAAGAAGGTTATTTGGCTTAGTGACAATGAGCAGCAGAGCCAGTCGAACAATATATGTTGGCAACCTGCCTGGTGATATTCGGGAACGGGAAATCGAAGATTTATTCCATAAGGTTCATATCTTTTTCCCTGTTTAAATAATTTCAGGTTCATGCTCCTTTTTTGGTTTTTGAACTTTTCATGCACAGTTTTTGGGATATGGTCTGTTCTTGTTTGCAAGGATTTAATGATGCTATAGGACCTATTTCTATGCTTTAGACTACAAAAGCGTGCTGTATTATCCATTTGGGAGTTTTTTTGGATCTGGTGTTGAGAATGTTGAAAAGCACGATAATAAATATCCATTCAATTCAGCTTGGTCCTATACTATTGGAGCTTGCTATATTTATGTCTGTGTTTTGGGGGTTCTGGTGTTGAGAATATTGAAAATCATGATTCTAACTTTATCTGTAATCATTTTTGGATAGAGTGAAGATACAGGCATAGAAGCTTTGCCAACTGCAGGTTAATAATGTTTATGATACACTTGGTTTGTAGTTAAGTTTCAGAGTATTATTTAAGTACAGGCTTATACTATGCTGCTTGCCTGTTACATAGTACAGACAGCTATAAGTAGGGTTTTATTCTAATTTTTCTCTCTTTGAAGTCCCAGCTATGTCTATTGCGACAGTTATTTGCCAGAGTTTTGCACTGGTTGAATGTAAAGTAATTGTCTTATTTACAGTGTAGCAGGCATAGCATTGCCAAATATATGCTTGTTGATGTGGATTTGGTTCTAGCCTTTTCTCTAGGTCCTTATTGGTGTGGATTGGGTTCTATACTTTTCTATGTGATTATTGCTGTGGATTTGGTAAGCTCCTTGGCAGATTAGGACTCCCTCAAACAAGCTCCTCACCTTTAGTTCTACTTAGCATTTTGAGGCCTGCGAGTCTTTGGCACATATCAATTAGTATCATAGCATTAAGCTCATGGAGACAATTTTTTTTGAATATCTCAGAGATTGTTGGCTGCTATCCTCAAATCTGCAGCTTCATTGAGTTCTGTTCCTCAGTGGATCAGCTTGCTGCAGTCTCTTCTTGATTTTTCGAGCTTGATCTACGCCCTCTTTTGAGGCCCGCTCTTTGGAAGATTGAATCATTGTTGTCCACAAATAAAGT
The DNA here is from genome assembly GCA_010110895.2 of Picea sitchensis. NCBI lineage: Eukaryota > Viridiplantae > Streptophyta > Pinopsida > Pinales > Pinaceae > Picea > Picea sitchensis. The sequence continues at coordinate 65,727 of SNQJ01S0026660.1, read as the reverse complement.
GCAGATCCTCTTCAAATCAATGCCCTCTTTCGAGATCACTCCTTGGTAGATCGGATCATTCAAGCACATTTAGACCCTCCACCTTGGATCTGCACACTCCTTGGAGGCAAGCTCCTTGGAAGATTGGGTCTCTCAAACAAGCTCCTAACCTTTAGATCTACTCAGCATTTTGAGGCCTGCTCCTTGGTAGATCATCTCATTTCTATAGTAGCAATATTTTCATCAGAGACTTTCTGCCTCAAATCTGCCCACTCATTTGAGGCAAGCTCCTTGGCAGGTCAGGTCTCCCTCAAACAAGCTCCTCACCCTTAGATCTACTCAACATTTTGAGACCCGCTCCTCGATAGATCATCTCATTTCTATAGTAGCAACATTTTCATCAGAGACCCTCTGCCTCAAATCTTCCCACTCATTCGAGGCAAGCTCTTTGGCATTTGAGTCTTCCTCAACTCAGGTCCTACTACAATAATATTTTTTTCCCTCTTCAGTAGTTATGCTTAATAGAGACGTCTTGTAGTTCAATTCTACAACAACTCCTCCAGACGTATCTACTTTGTGCACTAGTGACATTGTGGTCATAGTAGTGGAATGGACTTTTGCTTCTACAACAAGCCAAGTTCTCATCAACTGTCTCACTCCCATCATAGGTGTGCTCCACCTTACTCAAGCTTCTAGTAAATGTATTTTTGCTGAATAGATCGTGTGCTCTCTAGATCTTTCTCCTATGATTGCTAGACCAAGTTAGAACTAGATATGCTTGCCCATTTGTAACACACCCGACCCCTAAATATCCTTTCTAGGGATGGGGCATCAAATTTTTCGTTCTTCCTAACTATCTCAAATCCTAACTTTGGGATCTTCATTGGTTATTGCTCGTCACGAGCTTTCTAACGGTCGCCACCACACTAAAATCTGAGCTCTGGTCTGCAAGTTGTGGCCTCCCAAAGTTATCCTGGTGTCGTTAGTTGGGGTCTTCGGCGTTCGGTGCTGAGCGCCCCCTTTTCTTACTCCTCGAAGTCCCGAAATCTCGCCACGTGGCTACCTTGAGTTCATAGAACTCCCTGGTCTTTCTGTCAAAGTACTTTTCTGACAGGTACTTCTTCTTGAAGTATTTCTCAAATTGTTTCCACGACAAGTCCTTCTCATGGATTCCCCCTTCTTAATCTCTCCATTGAAGGTGGGCGGTTTGGCTTTCTTGAATTCTTCAGGGTCACGACTCTTGGAATGTTTCCTCTTCTTTCTTCTCGTCTGGGAATGGGAACTAGTTTTTCCACTAGAAGATTCCTTGGAGTTGTCAGTGTTCTCACTAGACGAATCTTCCATTGAATGTCTCTTGGCTCCATGTTGGGCCTTCTTTGAGGTGCTCCTCCTGGTGTGGCCACTTTCAGGACCATGCTTCTGTATCTCAGGTGGACTTGGAGTTTTCTTAGTATGATGCCTGTTCACATGACTGGTAGGTGGACCATGTTGCAGTTGCCTTTGTATATCTGATAGACTTTGCAGTAGTACTGCATTAATTTCAGTCTGCTTTTCTTGCTCCTTTATCAGCCTTTCATTGTTAGCCTTACAACTCTGTGATTTTGCCATAAGGCTTCTTACAGTTTCGGCCAAATTAGGAGGGTTTTCCACCCCCCTCCTTTCATTAGACTCTTACTCTCTATTGTGGGAGCTCTCCCCCAACTCTTGATGTGGCACCAACCTTTACGTTATAGTTCTCCTGTTGTTCACTGATTGCTTGAGCGATGATAAAACATTTTCTATTAGTTACTAATCTACGAATTCATGAACAACACATATCATTGCAAGGTGAAGTCAGTTCTTTATTTGGAAACATTAGCAACCTATAGTGTAGACTTCCAAAACATCTATCAATAGTAGAAGGTTTTGTTCCTCTCTTCAGTAGAGGCTTAGACAAGTTTCTTATAGAAGGGGGGTAAGGTAGGGTGTTACCCCATAAGTTCTCTAATAATATTTTTATGCGACTCGTGCATGAGCCCAAGTAGGCCAAGTGCTGTTGCCATGCTTTGTTACCAATTTGTAACACACTCGACCCCTGAATACCCTTTCTAGGGATGGGGCATCAAATTTTCATTCTTCCTAACTATCTCAAATCCTAACTTCGAGATCTTCATTGGTTATTGCTCGTCACGAGCTTTCTAATGGTCGCCACCACACTAAACGCCGAGCTCTGGTCTGCAAGTTGTGGCCTCCTGAAGTTACCTGGGCGTTGTTAGTTGGGGAGTTCGACGCTGAGCGTCCCCTTTTCTTACTCCCCGAAGTCCTGAAATCTCGCCATGTGGCCTTGGCCATTCGACCATCGACGTTCAACATTTTGTGTTGAACGTCCTACGTTTCGATGTTTCGGTAGTCGGCGGTTGTTGTTGAACCTTCGACGTTTCAGCGATCGACGATTGTCGTTGGTCCTTCGACGGTTGACGATCGTTGTTGAACCTTCCTTTATCAAACTACACTCAAATCTTTCGAACTCCCGAAGTTACCCAAACTCTCGTAGTCCCAGACATGTCACCAACCACGTTGGCCTGGAGGGCACGAACGAGAAGTTGACACACGACGAGGGTCAAGGGGTGACATGTGTCATGCTCTAATAGGCATAAGTGGTATGTGAATCGGCCAAATCTGGGTGACACGTCGCACCTTAGTTGTGGATCCACGTCACCCGGGATGATGTCAGTGAGCCATGTCAACCTCCGTCATACAGTCTTCTCACTTCTTCCAAATCTCATGGTTGAGATTTGCCCACGTAGATCCATAGATCCACGGTCCCCGTTACTTCGCTACTCTGGGCTTCGGAGCTTATCGACTCCTCTCGACGTGAATCCCCTGAAGAGCCAAGTCTCTGCGCTCTCGGATCTGGCGCCACATGTCCTCTTCCTACCAACGGTCGAGATTTACTTTGTCGTTTGTGACTTCGGGAGTTTTCACACCTTGAAAACTCTTGCCCAGACTCCCTCGGAGTGCTAAGTCTCTGGACTACAGGATCGCTTGCCATGTATCCTCTCGTCCAACGACTCTAGTTCGACGGACAACATTTGACAAGGGACAAGTAGGGGCCACGTGTCGCTCCACGACGTATTCCCGATTGGTAGGGAAATCGAGGGTGGACTCCTTAGATCGACGACTCAGAGGGATCTCGAAGGATCCGAGGATCGACGGTCCTTGTCACTTCGAAAGTTCGGCATTCGGGAGTTCAACATGTATCTCCCGACTTTCTCTTCGGACCACGTCAGATCTATTGCCACGTGTACCTAGCATCCATGACCAGGATTTACTCCGACTAGTAGAGCTCCGGGGAAACTCGCAGGTCCCTATACTGTCGAATACCTGGACTTCCGGATAACTGTTGATCTGTGGGCATGTGCCCCTCCATTTTCAACGGTCTCTATTTACTTCGCAACTCCGACATTCGGGAGTTTCAGCATTAGACCACTCCTATTCTCTCGAAGTAAAACTTCGCCGAAGTGCTTAACGCTTCCCTTCCCAGGTCCGATCTAACGGTTGAGAGAGATCCACACTGGATCCCCAGATCGATGGCCCCCATCAATTCACGACTTCGGTCTTGGCTATTTTTGAGGGTTGTGGAATCATAAGTTCCAAAGTCCCGACGCCGAAAGAGCTAGCTCCTTTCAGACTAGCGCATGGTTCCTAGGCCCTGGTCGCATGGGTCCCTTGGGAAATCTTGTGGGCTAAGCACAAATCTTTTTAGCAACAAAGGGGTTAAGGACGTGGGCATGAGCTCTCAGTCAGATGGGTGGATAGTCTGAAGGGGATGCCCTTCTCCCACAAAATTGAACTTGACATTCCCGCGAAGGTAAACTTCAATGGGTTGGCAGGACTTAGATGTTTTAATCAATCCTACCCCGACTCTCCTGCGGATTCACATCCCATAACTCTCTAGCAGCTACATTGAGACAAATCGAAGACTATATAGATATAACATTTTACAGAAGCAAAAGAACATTTCTAATAACTGTTCAAATACTGAAAGACTTAACCATAAACACAAACATTCATCATCGCATCCAATATATATACACAGAGTATGATAATAGTTATCAGAAATGGAGAATGTGAAGCGACTGCTGAAAGGGTTCCTTGTTTCCTCCCAACCATAGGCACAGTCACTCTTATCGGATTTACCATTGGCTACCCCCGAGCTAGACCATGATGCTCTGAGAGAGATTCTTTCTCTTTGTTCCACGATAGTCAGGGACGAAGGTTACTCTCCTCCTCCCACAGGAAATCGACAACCGGTGTTCTCTACTCCAAGCAAGACTGCACAAGTACTTCCTCAGTCACTTGTCAGCCTCGTTTATCAGCTTGTAGCGAAACCCTGCCCATGGCTTCTTTCAACCAAAAACGAGCTTGCTTCTCAGCTTTTCTCTCTATTCCAGAGTCGAAAACATGCTTCTCTTCTCTTCCCTCTACTCTGCTATCTTGCAGATCTGTCTCTGTCCCCCGAATTACTTTCTTTCTTGCCTTCCTCAGCAAGGTTGCGTGGGTCTGAATCCCAATTCGTGGTCATGCCTGGAAGCCTTACAGATGGTGTTGAAATTAGTGCAGCTGCAAGAGCCATTCTCCTGGAGGATGGCATAAGACCCTAGCTGTGGACTAGGGCCCCCAAGACATTATGTAAAAGATTGCAGGAACCCTCCCTCTCAGCAGAGAAGAAAAGGTAAGTTCCATGCCTCAGTTGCCACTGAAGAAGTAAAGCCTCAACAGGAACCTCAAAGAAGAAGAACAAGGGAAAGCCACCAAAGAGCAAGAACAACACCAAGAATATTATCTCATCTAAGTTCTTTCTGGCACTATAACCAAGTCGGAGAAGGTTTGGTTAATGGACAACGGTGCCTCCAAACACATGACAGGCTTCAAACAGAACCTTGCAAACTATAGGGATAAGAAGTTCAATGTAAAGGTAGAACTGGGTGATGATGGTACATATGACATAAAAGGGTATGGATCTGCTTCATTTCAGCTTCAATCAGGTAATGTATTTCATATTGATGAAATTCTTTATGTTCCCGGTTTAAAGAAAAATCTCGTCTCAGTTGCAGTGTTAGAAAGCAAAGGATACTCAATTGCCTTCACCAAAGGGAACACTCTCATGTGGCCCTCAAATGGAGATTTGAGCTTTGCCATGACTACCGGAACTTGTGAGGGTGGACTTTACAAAATCACAGGTCAAGTTGTTCAAGCATTAGCTCACGAGATGATAAACTCCTGCGAGCTCTAGCACAAAAGGCTTGGACATCTCAACTACAACGCACTTCCAGGTTTGCAAAAGATGGTAACAGGTAATGCCAGTGTTTTCATTTGAGCATGATAGTGTTTGTAGAGGCCGTGCTCTTGGTAAGAATACAAAGAAAGCTTATTCTCACAACAATAGAAAAACTAATGGCATTTTAGATCTAATTCATTCTGAACTTTGTGGACCTATGACTGCTCCATCTATGAATGGTTGTCTTTACTATATCATTTTTATTGATGATTGTTCTTGTAAAACTTGGATTTATTTTTTAAAAACTAAAGATGAATCTTTCAGCAAATTTCAAGATTTCAAGAATCTTGTTGAGAATCAGACAGGTAGACACATCTGCGTTTTCAGAACAGACAATGGAAAAAAATTTGACTCCTACAAGTATGATGAACTCTGTCGGGCTTCCGGGATTAAGAGGGAGCTTACTGTGCCTTATCCCCAACAGAATGGGGTTGCAGAAAGAAAGAACAGAACAATCTGTGAAGTAGCCAGAGCCATGATGCAAGATCAAAATTTACCATTATCTCTTTGGGTCGAAGCTCCAAGTACTGCAGTGTACATTCCAAACAGGTGTCCTCATAAAGCCCTTGAAGAGAACTCCAGAAGAAGTTTTCACTGGTATAAAACCCTCAGTTAATCATTTGAGAATCTTTGGCAGTCCAGTCTATATTCATATTCCAAAAGAAAAGAGGACTAAGCTAGAGCCCTTCGGAAAGAAATGAACTTTTGTGGGATACAGTGAAATCTCAAAGGCGTACAAAATTTATATCCCAGGTCAAAAGTTCATTGAGGTCGGCAGAGACTTGACTTTTCATGAAGAAGCAACTTTTCGTCGTGCAAAAGAACTTCCATGTGATTCAGAGGAGCAGGAAGCTCCATCTCCTGAACCTTCAGATTCTCCTCTTCCATATGTGCAGAGGGAGGAGACCTCAGAGCCTTCAGTGGATCCCACAAGGGATACTATTGAGTTTCCCTTAGAGAAACCTCCTGTTAAGAGGAAACCCGTCTAGTGCCGGGAGATTCTAAAAGAAGCAGAAAAACATGCAGCACCTAAAAGCACCTTCAGAGAAAGCAAGAAACTAGATAAGTACTTCGGTCTAATAGCTAAATTGAATCTTGTGATTGACTCAGAACCTTCCACCTTTGAAGAAGCCTCCAAACATCAAGTGTGGAAACATGCTATGATAGAAGAGTGATTCAATTCTAAAGAATGATGTATGGGCAGTGGTCCCAAGACCTCGTGGTAAATCAATGGTGACCTCCAAATGGATTTATAAAATAAAGCATACAACAGATGGCAGTGTTGAAAAATTCAAGGCTAGATTTGTGGCTCGTGGCTTCTTTCAGAAAGAAGGAATTGACTATGACGAGATCTTTGCTCTTGTTGCCAGATATACTTCCATTAGGATCATTATCTCTCTTGCTGTAGTTTTTGGTTGGAAACTTCACCAAATGGATGTGAAGTTGAACAAGAGATTTATATCGAACAACCTGAAGGGTTCGTGATCCATGGGAAAGAATCCCATGTCTGCAAACTCAAGAAAACCTTGTATGGATTAAAGTAAGCTCTAAGAGCTTGGTATGGGAGAATTGACAACTTTCTACAGAGTCTTGGGTTCACCAAGAGTATAGTAGATCCCAATCTTTATATAAAGATTGTACATAATCATTATGTTATCTTAGTATTATATGTGGATCATCTGTTCCTCACAGGAGAGGAAAATTTGATAGCTCAAACTAAGAGGGAGCTTTCAACAGAATTCGAAATGAAAGACTTGGGTCTTATGCATTATTTTTTGGGCTTAGAGTTGTGGCAGAAACCAGGTGAGATCTTTCTCTCACAGAGAAAATATGCAGTTGATGTGTTCCGCAGATTTGGCATGTTGGACTGTAAGTCCATGTCCATACTGATGATTTCTAACCTGAAGAAGTTACAAGACCAAGTTATAGGTATAGATCTGGGAGACCCCACCTTATATCGACAGATTATTGGGTCCTTGATGTATCTTGTACATACTAGACTAGACATTTGTTATGCAGTGAATGCCCTCAGCCCAGTTCATGTGTGAACCGAAGCATATTCATATGGTTGCTGGTAAACATATTCTGAGATATGTTCGGGGGACTATAGCCTATGGGCTTAGATGCACTTTCAGTGGAGGTGTAATGCTTCATGGATATACAGATTCAGATTGGATGGGCAGTGCTGTGGATCGGAAGAGTCCTTCCGGATATTGTTTCAATTTGGGTTCAACTATGATCTCCTGGTCCAGCAGGAAACATGGCTCTATAGCCCAGAGCACTATAGAAGCAGAATACATTGCTGCAAGTGCTGTTAGCAGAGAAGAAGTGTGGCTCAGAAAGCTACTTTTAGATTTGTTCAGTGCTGAGCTGGAACCCACAGTCATCCACTGTGATAACCAGAGCTGTATAAAGCTCTCTGAGAATTCGGTATTTCATGACAGATCGAAACACATTGAGATGAGATACCACTATGTTCGGGACATGGTGCAGAAGAACATTCCCAGTATTCAGTATGTTTCGACAGCAGAACAAACTGCATATATTTTGACCAAGCCATTGTCCTTGACAAAGTTTGTGTACTTTCGAGACAAGCTTGGTGTTGTTGAAAATGCCTCTCTTGCTAAGAGGGAGTGTTGAAATTAGTGCAGCTGCAAGAGCTATTCTCCTGGAGGATGGCATAAGACCCTAGCTGTGGATTAGGGCTCCCAACACACTCCTAGGGTTTCTTGGTATGAGACCAAGCAGTGAGAGCCATGGAAAAAGACCCTAGTGAGGGCCCCCAGTATATGACTGGGGTTCTTGGTCTAGGACCAAGTAGTAAGACCCTAGATGTGTTGTAGGACCCTTGGATGTATTCCAGGGAATCCTTGCCCGATGCTTGGATTGATCCTTGGATGTGTTCCTTGGTGGTTTATATAAGTCCCTAGATGTGTTCTAGGGTCCCTGGATGTGTTCCAGGGAACCCTTGCGTAATGCATGGGTTGATCCTTGGTCTTGTACCTTGGTAGATAAGATCCTAGATGTGTGTGTTCTAGGGCCCCCAGATGTGTTCTAGGGCAACCTGGTCTTTGACCAGGTAGAGCTTGGTGAAATACCAAGATGTGTTGATGTGTGATCCTCTTCCTCTCTCTCGGGCTGGTCCATGAGACCTAGGAGTGCGTATGAAGATGGACATGACCACATTGTTGATGCACCCTCTTATGCAGTGATGATAAAGTTTATAGGTCATTATGAGACTCACGTGGACATGTTTTTCCATTATGGACCCCCCTTGACTTTGTCTTAAAAGGCTCCCCCTTGTTGTCTTGCTTTCCCTCTTGTTTTATGTGATTGGGGTTTTTATAATTTATATTAATATTAATTGACATTTTAATTAATATTTATATTAATTAAATGTCAATACTTCATTATTATTATATTTACCCTAACCCCTCTCCCTAGCTATAAAAGGAACCTTACCCTCTAGCATTATTACACTCTCTCCTCATTCTCCTATAGCTGCGACTACCTCAACTACTCTCTTTTGTTGGTGTGGTCTCTCCTTTGGTTATCAGTTTCAGATCTGAGATTTTTGATTGGTCTTGGTGTTGGCTGGAAGCTCCTTCTTGGTGTTTGTTGGTGTATAGGGTGCATGTGGCCCCCCTCCTTTAACTGCCAGGTCTGTCTATTGTAGAGATGCACGCGACACCTTTCTGTGGCTGCCAGACCTGTCCTTTAGAGCCACAACCCTGTGTATAAAAGCTGCGGCCCCTTTCTTTGACTGTTAGGCTTGTGTTTAGCAGTGCGACCTCTCCTCTTGGCTATCGAGTGTTGAGCTGAAGCTCCTGTGGGTGTTCTTCTTGCTGTCCTGTTCATCCCTGTGCTATATTTTGCTTCTGTGGAGGGTTTTATCTGCTGAGGGTATTGTTGTTACCTACTTGGAGGTCCTGCTGTTTTCCTCTGTCGTGTTATTGCTGTTTTAACTTGTGGACAACATCCTTTGGTGGTCTATACTTTGGAAAAATTGCCCCACAATCCATATTGACAGAGATCAAACCCTAGAGGTTTGATCCATGAACCTAAACTAATTTTTGAGTATATTTTCAGAGGTATACATCCACACATGTGACAGGTACATCTTTCATTGATCAAGAGGTAAGCTTAAGGTTTGTTTTTACACTCATAAATTTTGATTATATATAGAATTTAATTTAGATCTGTTTATATCATTTCTTACATGTGCTGATCTAGTTAACAACAAATTTTAAAAGCTTTTTGTTTTTCATTTTCCCCTAATTCCAATAGATGAGTACCTTGCCCCATCTCCTCATTAACTCTTGAGGATGGCCTTACAACTACCAACCTAACTGGTAATTCATTTATGGGTCAGAGGATTGTTGAGCAATTACACCCAATAGGTACTGGTCTGGTGAGGGTCATCTCAACCATTCTTGGTTTTTCCCCTCACCATCTCTCTCATAACATCCATGGTCTATCTTGGCAAACTTTTCCCCTTTCAGCAGCTGTGCAACACATATCCAACTTCTATTAATAACAAAAAATTCATACATTGACCCTTTTATACAAAAGTTCATCAAATCAAACATTCACACATATTTAGTCCGCCATAGTCTCTTGGCTAGTTATAGTTATATTTACAAACTGGGGGAAACAAGGGTATTACACCATTCTTTAGACAATGTTTGGTAGAGATTGGCAATTCCTGCATCATACACTCATGTAGCATTTTCGCTACACTCTTCACCTAGGCTTGATCTCTTTTGCTCTCCCATAGACGTGGTGACTCTAACCTCTCATCATCCATGGGTTTGTCCCTCCCCTTAGTTTTGTTACTTATACAATTTCCATATGGTCCATCTTCTCAGCTCGACTCCATGTCTACTCAGTTTTTCATATAGCTTTGCGAGTTTTACATCCTCACCGATCTCCTCGAAGTTCAGGAGTTTCTAATATTAAGTGCTTCATCGAGATCCTCGTGCAGGATCCCTCGATAGTGCACAACTCTTCTCCTTTGGACGTCATAATCGTCCCACCTCTTTTCGAGATCCTCGTGTAGGATCCCCTGATAGTGCACATCTCTTCTCCATTGGATGTCATAAGTGCATACCTCTTCTCCCTTAGCTGTCACAATCCTCCCACCTCTTTTCAAGACCATTCCCCCACGACACACACCTCTTTTCCCTCGGATGTCATAATTGTCCCACTGTCTTTTGAGGCCATTTTGGGCTACCTTTACCTTTGGATCACTTTGAGTATGTCCCACCTGTAACACACCCGACTCCCTAATCCTCTTTTAGGATGGTGGGAAGTTGAGTTTTCACTTTCTCAACTCAATTCTGATCTGGGCCTAGGGACCATAGATGGACTCTGCTCTTCGAGAGCTTTCCAACGACCGTGACCATGTCCAAATCCGATCCCTGGATTTAAAGTTACAACCTCTCAAAATTTTCATGCTCTCCTAATCAAATCCATCTCATTGCAACGTGGCATCCATGTGGCTACCTACCACCCATATCATCTGACGTGGCACTGGCGTGGCGTCGTTGTTTCCCTAACTCATTGTCCCAAGGTTCCGACTTTGTTAAACCTTTTGTCATCGTCATCGAGGTTTTACTTACCAGGAGCTCTAAGCCAACCCCAACCAACAGTTTCGACGACGATCCTCATCGGTAATCTCCCAAACCTGACGACCCTCGGTCGTTGGGGTTCAACGGTTTCGATCACGTCGGAACTCCTAACCTATAAGACCATTAGCTTCCACTAGCCAACCTTAGTTGTAGTGAACCAGTGGGTCCCACAACGAATCTACGACTGAGATCTCATCTCACCCACCTATTGATTAATGACTGTCGTTCAATCTCCAGATCTCGTCATCATCGACACATGTTTCTATCCACACATTTGGATCCATTCCGGGCATCCTCCGACGAACGACTGAGATCTGTCGGCATCTAGATCCAACGGTCTAGATTTGAGTCGAAGACCTAAGGGTTTTCAGTTCATTTGGGACCACTCACGTCCTTCGACCACTCCCCTGGCGACCCATGTCACTACAAGGGACAAACTGGTAGCCTTGCTGGCCAGCCACGTTACCATGACATTATTACTCCCTTCTCACTTTTACAAGGGACAAACTGGTAGCCTTGCTGGCCAGTTACGTTACCATGACATCATTACTCCCTTCTCACTTAAACGAAACCTACGACCGAGATCACTCTCATTCACATGCCAATGAACAACTCTCGTTTCTTTCTCGAGTCGTCGTCGTCGTTGACACTCTCTTGGGGACCTTTACTCCAACTTTGCTGATCTCCAATATCTATCCCGATGATGATGTGTCTGGCATCAACGACCCAGATCTTGCCGGGGTCACTCCCGACAGATCAACGATCCTCGTCGCACCTTATGTTTTCGTTGTTGTCGTTGGACTCTGCATAAGTCTTGACGACGATGCCTTTTCCCGACGAAGGGCTAAGATCCACTCACCTTGCCAATCAACGACTATAAACTCTCCCGACTTAACATAGGGTTTTCCATTTGTTAAGGCTCTGACTTGGGGACTTAGCCAATTTTCAGGTTTTACAAGGTTCGAACCAGGTCTTCAAGAGTTAGAAAATGCTCTAAGATTGTCACCGGCCTCGCAACTTCATAAAAAGGAAGATCTTGCATATCTTGCAAACTTTCCACATGAAGATTATAACTCCCTCAGGACTCAAGGCCCTCTATTCCTCACACGGATTTCTCCAGACAACTGGACACTCGCATCACTGGTTAAATGATGGTTTTGTCCATGTCCTGCAAACTTTCCTCCAAAGCTGCAAGGTCCATAGGGACACAGACTGTCCACACTTATTCAAATTTATAGTTTAACAGGTTAAATAAGGGCAACAAAAAGCATATCCCAATTACTCAGGGATACCATTCATTAATTAACAACATTCTCATTTTCCATTTAACTTAGACATTTACATGTATACAACATTCATACACAATTAAATAGACCGAGCTAAATACTTATCCGATCAGGGAAATTACCAATACCAACTCACTGAGAGAGGACGCCTTTCCTCCCAACCTTAGGCCATACTGTAGAGTGCCTTCCTACAACATGCCACCCCCGTGCCAAGCCATGATACCACAAGGGGAATGATTCAGCTGGTCTCCAGCTCAAGATAATCTAGGAAGGTTACTCTCCTTCCTCCTCTGACAACTACAGAAGTTGCCCCCTTCTCATTGAGCTCAGGAACTCTACAGGTTTATCAGGTGGTTTCTCAACTGGATTTCCTCCGCACAAGCGAGTCCCTTCTCTGCTATACAGTCCCTTTGTGACCTCCCCTTGCCAGTGTCAGTTTTTGTCCAGTAAGCACCAAGCTGTAGTCCTCTTTTGCTCCAGTTTGGATCTAGGTCTTCTCTGTTTCAGGGTGATCATCAATAAGTTGTACAAGCTTTCTTTTTTCTTCAAGAAAAGCTCTTCTATTTCTTCTTCTCTTCAATCTGCACTGGAGAACGATGCTGTTCTGTGTGTGCTCTCTGTTTGTGAGCTCGTAGCTCTTCTTTTCTTAGGGTATTCTCTTCTTGTATCCCCCTTCTCTTGTTGGTTGTGTCTCACCTACTGTTTGTCGTCTTGGGGTATTTTCCACCTTTTGTATCTTCCTCATCCAATCTTCTTGGGATTCCTGTAGCCTTCCTGAGGACGCAACCCGTAGTTCGCAGTTCCCAACTTGAAGGGGCAAGTCCGTGATGTCCTGCTGTCAGGTCATTCAATTGGCCCTTTCCTTCTTCAAGAGACCAATTCGTCACAGTTATTAATTGTTCCAACAACCTCCGTGACTTCTATTACTAGTCACGTGGCTCCATACAGATCTAGTACGCTGGAAGGTGTAATTTTTTTTTATGCTTTGCAAGCATAAGTTAGCTTGTTAAACAAGCTTCCTGTTTTCTTCATAAAAACAACTCAGCTCCACCTTACCCAGCCATTCAATCAATCCCTGCTTCTTCAATTCGCACTTGTGTATCATGGCCAGTACTTTCAAGGCTGTTCCCTCTAAGTCAACGGTTAGATGTCTTTCATTAATCAAAACATGATTACATGTTTCATAATTGCAATCATATGAAGTCTTAAGCATAATTACAGTCTTGGGGGAAAACAGGGTGTTACATCACCTCACTGACGTTCTAGACCCATGCCCCTTCAACAATCACAGGCCACCACAGCTACGATGAGTATGGTCCCTTTTGATGGCTTGCCTTTCTTTATGCTATCCATTGGCGACATGTGTGCTCTCCAGAAGCTGCCTAAATTAACGATCCTAGCTATCGACCATGCTGACTCTCCAGCTCAGCTACTTCATCTCACTGCTTCGGCTTTTGTTGTTGACATTGTCTCTTCTCCCACGCCCAATGTAGCAGTGTGTACTGCATCTGTGCATCCAAACTGCATCAGCTTGAACAAAGTTCTCAGGGCACACCCTCTCTTCCCATTTTTGCAATACTGTCAAGTCCTCCCTCTGCTTCACTGCCTTGGCAGGTACCCTCCTGTCTTTCCCCACATCCTTCAATGCCACCCTTCATCTCTTTTGGTCCCTATGGCCCCACTTCCATGGTAGATCTGGTGTACTCTCGAGTCTCAACATCCAGCCCTTCCCTTCTTCAAAGACTGAAACACAAGGCAGCGGACAAGCAAACAAGGCTGGTGGTCAATCTGCTCAGAGTTCAGACTGTTGGTGTTTTGTATGCGGCAATCGAAGATTTGGAGGCATGCTTGCCTGATTGGGTTACTGCATACCTGCTAGACTTTCTGACCCCATCAGAAGGTGATATCACTTTAGCAGTTTCTGAGTTCTATGCACAGTGCACCGGCATTTCGAGAACAAGTTGCGACCACTGTCCTATTTACCTCTCCCGGGAATGATGGTCCAGTGACTGTAAAGTTTGCTGCAGATAAGTTTCCCAAACGATACTTTTATATGTCTGATGCTATTATGGACGGTGGACAAGAAGCTTTTGCACTCACTGCTCTTGACATTATGGGATTTAGGGTTCCTGCTGCCCATCCTTCAGCTGCCAATCAGATTCTGAAAATCACTGGCAAGAAGAGGTCACGCACTTGGACTGCCCAGTCCAGCCTCACTGACTGGCCTATTGACAGTAAATCTGCCTCCAATCAAGGTACAACATCATCTCTTCCTAACTTCTTTAGGAGAGCAGTCGTGGAAGAGGCAGTGACAACAGAATTGGCTTCCTTTTATGGCCATTATCTAAACCTCGATGCCAGCCATGCTTTATGAGTTCTTGCAGCTGCATCTTTCTTGATCTTCAGGTTCTTTGTGCAATATGCATCGATTTTATAATTTCTGCACTTTGGATCTCGAGCTTCTTAGTGTATCGGACTTTTGCAGAAAGGCAGGCCTATTGGCATACACGGTACTCGTGTTAGAAAGGCATGTCGGGGTTACCTTTGTCATAAGTTACCAGGATGCGGATCTGCCAGTTTTTTGAAAAACCAGGATCTGGATACGGCAATGAAACAAAAAGTACAAACAATATAAATACATTCTTATTATTTAAAAAAATAAAATTTACTAACAAAAATAAAAATATATACAAATTTTAAATATATAACTTATATATATATATATATATATATTCCAAGAAAAAAAGCTTATATTTGCTATTTCATAAAAGAAATCAAAATATACATTGCTGAGCCTTGTTGCTCTGTTCAGATCCCCTTTTTTTTAATAGTTCATGTCCGGTCATTACAGTCTTCCGACTCAAACTGATCCAAAATAAACCCCCCCAAGGAAACAGGTCTTTACAAGCTAATCATTAACTTAACTGGACAGACACAAAATTCAGAGTATAAATGTACTGCTGGAAATATAGAATTTTCAGAGTGTTCCTGTATGACTAAGGAACCTTCCTCCAGCACTATAGCTTCTTTTGATAACACGTCTGTCTTGATATTAAATTCTCTATACACATGCTTAAAAGAAATTTATTGGAAATGCGATCTAGCTTCTACAATTCTGTCTAGTAAAGGTGCAAGAACAATATTTGAGATTGTGCATTGATTATTACCCCAATCCGTAAGCAGTTCAGAATCACCATATATTTCAAGCTCTGTTATACCTTTTAATAATGCAAACTTGAGAAGAATCCACAGGGCATAAGCTTCAGATCTGTTATTCAACTTATTTGTTCCTCTGTCAGCTCCATATTTTTGTAAGAAGTGATGGTGTTGGTTGAGATATAATATGGCACCTGCTCCACATGAACCTAGGGTTCCTTGACAAGCCCCATTGAAGAAACCACATGCATAATTTTGATTAATTGTAGGCTCCTTAATCACTCTGTGAGAGGGTCTCTTTGTGCTTGCTACAGTCTTTAAAGAGCGTTTGAATTTTGTGCGCCATGATAGAAACTTCCGAGGACTTGTCTTCGAAAATCATTTTATTTATGCTTACCCACAGTCCCCAAATCACAAAACATGGCAGTGCTTTAAAAGATCTCACCATTGCGTCTGAGTGCCACACCTCAAAACACTGTACTAGAGATGTGCTTGTCCGCTGTCCCGAACACTCTGGTACAAGTTTCCCAAGGCATCATACACGTTTTTGGCAGTTTTTTTTCTTGGTGATGTGAGGAATTAGGTGATGCAAAGTGGACAGTGTTAATAAACATAAATTGCACCAGTAGATACTGCGGAGTTTAGAAGGATAACAAATTCTGCCAGTTGTATTTTCATGATTATCAAATAGCAGAACGGATCAGTTGGCTTTTATATGCCTCTATTAGGTGAGTTCTCAGAAAGCTCTGGTAAAATACTTGGAATTTCTATGTATATTTCTCTTGTAATCTGATTGCTTGTTATCTCTGGGTGTTATTTTGTCTTAAAAACCTTGCATTGGAGATGATTTTATTAAATATTTTCTCATATTTTTAAATGCAGAGCTTAATTAGAATGCTGTCTTCAAAGCAATTGTGTCTAGCTGTATTTGAACTTTTGGCTGCTTTTTGGTTAGTGTTGTGCCTTTCAGATGTGCTGTCTTGGAAGCCAGATTAGACTGCAATTTTGTCATGCTTTTTCTGTATATTTTGATAGCATTTTTTCATTATCCTGTTTGGCCTTTTGAGCAGTATGGGCCTGTTGTCGACATCGATCTGAAAGTTCCTCCTCGTCCTCCTGGTTATTGTTTCATTGAGGTATGCTATTTCACTCAATTTTAACATTTTGTATTATTTTATAATGAAAGGAACTGTTCTGACTGAAGTCTGAAATAACTGGTTGATAGTTCTTTAAAAGACCATGTTGTTCATAAGAATTGGTTTTGAATTTGTCTTGGGATGTGTCTTCTGTATAATATCTTCATTTGTCTTGTAGTTTGAGGATGCCCGAGATGCAGAAGATGCAATTCGTGGTCGTGATGGATATAATTTTGATGGGCATCGTCTAAGGGTGAGAAGAAAAAGAAGGCAGCAGTCATTAAGAAACCACCATTGTTTGTAAGTTCTGTAAAGAGTTAAGAAACTACCACTTGTTTTTCCTACAATATGTGTACTTTCATATGCACAGGTTGAGCTAGCCCATGGTGGTCGAGGGCAGTCTTCATTCAATGATCGTAATAGCAGTTATAGCAGTGCTGGGGGTGGACGTGGTGGAGTCTCTAAGCGTTCTGAATTTCGTGGTATGGTTTGAGGTTTATTATAATGTTTGGATTCCGATATATCTGAGAAATTTTTAGTGTTACTTTTAGGTAAAAGTCTAGATATATTGTGTTTGGTGATGTGCTACATTTACTAGCATCTAATAGCAATGACTTATGTTTTTTGTGTTAATAAGTTATACAATTGCTTTATTAAGGAGGACCTTGTTTTCAGTTGACTTTTAATGTGGTTTACATTGAATGTGAGTAATCTTCGGTTCCTTTTATTTTTGATGATGCTGGTCTTTGGCTGACTTTAAATGTATATTGCAGTTATTGTCCATGGGCTCCCTTCATCAGCATCATGGCAAGACCTGAAGGTGATATATGAATATTGATTTTTCAAACCTGCCAAATTTGCATGAACTTTTACTTTAGTAGTTTTACCATTTTCTTTTTTCTTCAGGATCATATGCGCAAAGCTGGAGATGTTTGTTTTGCTCAAGTGTTCCGTGAGGGAAGTGGTAATGACCATGCATTTTACTGTTTCTCATTCTCACTGTAGCATATTTTTCTTAAATAAAACATCTTATGAGTGAATGCAGAGGACTATCATAGTTGTTTGAAGTCTCACAGTGAATTTCTTTGATAATTTCCTTCAAATCTGATATCATGTCTTCCCTGACAATTTTGAACTTCACATTCCCAGGGACTGTAACTCAGATTTATGAATTGTTTGTTCCGAGATCAATATATTTTACATTCTTGCTGGACTGGTTCTTTGGGATGCTATGAGATGCATAAATTTTGTCTTGGGTGAAGTAGTCCCCTGGAATGTTGTAGTTAGATTGGGAAATAGCAATGCATGTTCATATATTGGCATTGAAGAGATATGCCAATATTAATAGTTCATGTCTAGTAAAGGCATTAGGTTGAATTTTGTAGTTGCTGCAATTTTTGGCGAAGCCAGTTTATTAGTTGATTATTAGTTTGCTAGCCCTTGCAGTTATAAAAGAAAGATGCAAAATTTTATGTATTTGCTGGAGTAATCCCCTGGAATGTTTGTAGTTAGATTGGAAATAGCAATGCGTGTTTGTATATTGACATTGAAGAGATAAGCTATTGGTTTATGATTAGGTATGAACTTTGAAATTGCTGCTCTTGTTGGTGAAGCCAGTTTATCAGGTGATAATCAATTTGATAGCCAATGCTGTTTTAAAAAATTGTATTTTTGTGCAAGCTGAACTATTGTGTATGAATGGGTACGAGGGTTTGATTGTGAGAGTCACAATCAGCCACACCATCTCATGTTATTTATGATTGTAAGCTAGTTCTGTATTGCCTTATATAACACCTTTCATTTTCTTTATAAATTCTTATGCAATTATTTAATTAACAACTGTCATAGGAGGATAGAGCATTGACCTCAATCCATATTGGTAGTTGGATTTGATGTGACTATAAGAGACAAAAGACAATAACCAGTGAAGTTGACAAGGATTTCCAATAAATATTAGAAATTAGTGACAATATGATGTTTAATGATGCCTTACAATAAGTTCCAACAAACACATTTTGCATGCCTATACGTGTCCTTTAATGGGTGATTCATCAATTTAACATCATTTTACCTGTAGAGATTATGGAATTATTAGCCATCTAGTTCATGAGGAACATACCTTCAGGTTTACTCCTAAAAATATACTGCTCGCTCCAGAATATGTGTGGCAGTTGTTAGCATCAAATACTATGAAATTTTGATACTTACAAGTTTATAATCATTTGAATGCAGTTCAGAACTATTGTTATGGGCTTGCTGTATTATTTTAAGCTGACTGGTGGATATCTGTGGATTAATTAGGTGCCACTGGAATTGTAGACTACACTAACTATGATGATATGAAATATGCCGTAAGTTTGCTTCGTTTTACTCACCATCTTGTTACAAAGATTTGGATATATTTCAGGTCTTTAAAACTCTGTACCTGGTATCTTTCTCTGTACTGATTTTTGTTTAACTCATACTATTATATGTTGTGCAGATCAGGAAACTTGATGACTCTGAATTTAAGAATCCATTTGCCAGATCTTATATACGGGTATACACATTTTTTAAACATTGATTATGGAAGTTAAGAACCTTTGATTCAGGAATGCATTTTCTCAGTCAAGACTCAATATTTGGTCTTTTTCTAGGTTTTACACGAGTATAGACGTTTTTCTAAAATTGATTATGAAAGTCAAAATCTCTGGATTTAGGAATGCTTTCGCTCACTCAGTATTTGTACATATAGAATATCTAGGAGACTATCATCATTTGTGTAATTTTCTTACTATTCATCTAAACAGTTTGTGGCACAATTTTTTAAATTACAAATAGGATCTCTGGTGTCTTTATCTGGATCCAGGTAAAGAGTTATGAGTCTAAAAGCCGGTCTCGGAGCCGAAGCCATTCGCAGGGCCGAAGTCGAAGCCGGTCTCGGAACCGAAGCCGAAGCCCTGTTAGCAGCCGAAGCAGAAGTGTTAGTCGGAGCAGGAGGTTTGGTTTTCACTATTAAGCTGTCATTAGACTAAATTAGTTTTAAAAAATTGAAGTTTCTTAATCATCATTGGTGAAAGAAGCTACTCTTTTTCACTTGCAGCAAGTCTAGGAGTAAGTCGGCCTCTCGATCACGGTCAAGGTCTTTATCATCACGGTCACGCTCTCGTTCACAACCACGTTCAGTCTCCAGGTTAATACCTTATCTGCTTGTAGTGCATTGATAGAATGGTCTTTGTGCTCATCTATTTCTTGTGCTTAAACAGATAATTGTATCAGCTAATTGTGTGCCTATTCCAACCACTTGCTTCTGTGGTGTGATTGTCTCATAAATCTCTTTCCTTTTTGTATGTTGCAGATCCAAGTCGCGGTCAAGGTCGGGTTCAAGGACACCACAAGTAAGTCCCAAATTGGAATGTTTGTTGAATACAATACAATATTTTAGCTACAATTTGTGTGTTGACTAATTCAAAGGTTCTTTATATGTTTAATATATGGCTTTTGTATGTCTTGTATTACTAAGAGGCGTAGCCGGAACTCTAGTCGGAGCCGGAGCCGGAGCCTACCACGATCTCGTTCACCTGCGGTATTTGACCTCATCACATTTTTTCTTCATCCAGTACAGCTAAATTTATCATGTAACTTTGTTGGGAAAGATACTGTTTTGCAGACTCTCATTCATGTTGTAATTGAGATCTCTTCATTATTTTTCTGGTGTTCCAGGGAAAGTCTGACCGGAGTGCATCTCCAGCATCAAGTCATGATTAATTCATAAGCTGGAATGGTCTTTAGTGTTGAAACATTGCGGATTTTTTTTTTCTGAAAGAGGTCCTTCGAAATTTTCTGTCATGAGTAGGGCTATCTCATAAATTTTTTATGCAATGGAGGTCTGTGATTACTAGTATTCTGTGAAATGGTTTTGTTCGTATACTTCCATCCATTTCGGAAAAAGCTTGTATGTTTCCTATTATTAGGGTACAGGGGATTTCTCAAACATGGTAATGACCATGACATTTTTTAGACTGTAATTTAGCCATTCTTAGTTTTGCACTAATTATCTTGCACAATTCTTAGCGGCAGGAGTAAAAGTGGCTCCACTTCATTTTTGTTTAAATCGCTTCTAACAATTATCCGAAAGTGATGCTGCTAAGATTATGTTACTTGTTACATTAACAATATGATTTGAAAAACTAGCGGAACTAGTTGTTGACTATATTTTGTGTTTGGACGTGGCAGTTCGGGAGTTATTTACTTAGAACCAATTATTATCTTGATTGTTAGATTTGACAGTTCAGTTTGTTTTTGCAGTGTGTGCTGATGTCAAGTGTTTGCTTTGAACCTTGTAGATATTAGAATGCGTAAAATTTCAAATGCGTGCTTGATTTCAATTAGCAACTTTCATATGCTTGAAATGAAAAAGGACACAGCAAAATGCCATTTTTTGTTTAGAATCTCCTATGCTTTTGGTTTCCAATTCGTAAAGTTTCAAATGCATGCTTGATTTCCTTTAGCAACTTTCAAGTGCTTGAAATGAAAAAGGACACAGCAGAATGCCTTTTTTTAGTTTTGAATCTCCAATGCTTTGGGACTTGGTACCAAGAGTAGAAATTTTCAGAATTTTTTTTCTACAGAGGTTTTTGTTTCTATGCTACTTATTGAATCAGTGGTTGTGGGCGATTATTGTAAGCTATTACGAGCGTTTACTTGGAAATTGAAGATTATTGGATATTACGATCCTTGAATTATATTTATCGAAGTCGTGGAACCATTTATTTTTCTTTACCAGTGTGTAGAGACATTGGCAAATATTTAGTCAAAATGTTAAATTATAAATATTTTGGCAAAGTTTTTATAATTTTCAAAAGTTTCCAGTTTTTTTATATATTTTATAGAAAATTATGGCAATTTTTAAATGAAATAAATTTCTTTCTGTACAAGTCCGGGCCAATGTTCATTTCAAAATGGAAATATTTTTGGCAAGGCTTTTATAATTTTCAAAACTTTATAGTATTTTATAGAAAATTATGGCAATTTTTAAATTAAATAAATTTCTCTGTAGAAGTCTGGGCTAATGTTCATTTTAAAATGTCATTTTTTTTTAATAAAAATGGAAAAATTAGCCCCTTAAAATTGTCTCTCCGATATTAGAAATTGGATATTGTAATAAACTGGAAAATTGTTTAGTCTAATAGACTGAACTGAATTTTGAAGTTGAGGAATCCAAATTGTTTTAACCCTTGTTTTCTAGTTTCACATACCCTTGTTGTGACAACATTAAGTTGCATCACATATACTAGTGATGGCCCAACGGTTTGCCATATTCAGCACTAGTAAGTAATCGGGTCATAGACGCTTAACTTGAAGACATCTCTATAAATGTATTTTTGGAACTTTTAAAGATTTGAGTGACCTTTGTAGTTTATTCTATTCATTTGTTGTAGTTTTGATATTTGTTGTAGTGTTTTGATATTTTGGGATCAATTTAAGGCTGTTGAGGGTTGGGTTTTTAATTGTTATTGGTGTTCTATATTAAATTTAAGGGGCTATGTGATTATCTTATAATATGTAACACACAGGCAATGATATTTTATTAAAGTATTGGAAAGGTATCTCTATTTTAAATATTAATTTTGGTAACACAAAGGCAATGATATTTTATTAAAGTCTTGGAAAGGTATCTTTATTTTAAATATTAAATTTGCTATTTGCCTAGCCTTAACTACTTGGAAATATTCCCATAAAACAAAACAACATTCGGTTGACTGTGTTTTACATGCAGTGTTAAATTTTCTTATTTCATTAGATATAGGTGTTAAAAGAATGTGATAAGATGTACAGTAAGGTTTTGAGATTGTATCCATAGAAGTTAGATTAGTAGTTCTGAGTTTTATAGACTCTTTCATTTTAGGGAAAAAAGTTATTAGATGAGTGGGAATTTTTAGGCTGAAAATCACTCAAGTTGGTATGCAATGTATCTATCAATGACCACTCATATAAAAAAACAATGTCTTCAAATAAGGAAATTTATTAAAATTATTATATAATTTTTTTTAATAGATATCATCATTTATTAAAATTATTATATTAAAAAATATTAAAAGATATCATCAGACTCGTTGAATTTTTTTTTTTGGCTATAGCAGGTTTAGTATGTTATTTCTCTGAATCCACAATGATCATGAGAAAGAAAACCATTGATAACATCCTGACGACCCTTGATAACTTACTGACTTTAAAGTTAAACTAAAATTGGAAATTATGATAAACAAAGTGCCTCACATTATTCCATATCTTGGCCATTAAAAGTGAATAGTCATCCAAGGGCAATTTTACTCTTTTGCTGTTGGTGGTCCATGCTTTGTGCTGGTGGAATGATTCCATATCTTGGCCATTAAAGGTGAATAGTCGTCCAAGGGAAATTTTACTCTTTTGCTGTTGGTGGTCCATGCTTTGTGCTGGTGGAATGACTCTCTTTCCATCTCCAATGTGCTTGTTGGTTCCCACCTAACCCATGATGCACATAGTCATTATTCTAGGATTTGCTTAGTTGATCTCAATTATGTACAACTGAGAGCATGCTTGCTTCTCTTCCCTCCCTTTCCTCTAGGGCTTGATCTAATCCCCGTAGCATATGGTTTGTAGGCTGACCAACTCCACCGTTGTTTTCATTTCTCTCTTGAAGAGGCTAGACTAGAATGGGAGTTTTCTCTATGGTTTCTTCAATGCTTAAATTTTGACTTATTTAATTGAATTTCACTTCGCTGCCTTTGTTATCCAGAGTGTTACACCACTTGAAGCTTTCAAAATGGAGTAGACCCCTTGTACTTTTGGTATTTGAGGGGGGAATAATAGAGGGGCCTTCAAACTCAAATGTCTTGACATAGGTCACCCCCCCTTGCCTTTACCATTCATCCCCTCTAGTCTCGCAACCCCTTTAGTCTTGTTGGAACAAGTGGATGGTAGGGTTCATAGGTAGGGGAATGTTCTTCACTTCACTTGTACATGAAACAAAGGACTTTTTGTTGGACATTGACAGTGGTTGTCCTTTAGGAGCAAAGGATTTCCCTATCATTGAGTGATTTGCTGTTTGTACCTTTGCTCTAGTGTCTCTAGATTTTGGAGGGGCTTCTTTTTTTGGGTCCTCACTTTTGTGTTGGTTTTGCCATTAGAAGTTTAGAGGAAGAGGGGCATTGCTCCATATTTGACTTGGTCAAATTTCAAATGATTTGGTTTTGGTGCATAATTGTTGTTGACTGTCTTCTTCTTTAGTTCACAGTATACCTATTGTAAGCTTTGTTGAACACAAAGGGTGAACATTGATTCATGAGATGTGATGGATAAACATTGTTGGGTATTTGAACCATCAGTCATGATATATTGGTATAGCACAATATCCCAATGTAATCACATTGCATCCTCCCTATGCTTTCAATCTTATAGCAACTCTACCTACAATCTGTTCTTTTTGACATAGCGTTTGTTCAACCAAACAAAACATGAATATTCATGCATATAATCTTTTCACCACTACATTCACAACATCACATGAAATAATACAATTATGTGACATCAATAATTCAATCACTTTCAACTGTTAACATTTAATTTGTAATGAAATATTGTTCATCATACTTGCATTATCAACACAATCTTGCATTCTCATAATGTAGTTGAGCATAAGTAATAACATGTAGAATCAAGCATATATGTATGCATAACCACAATTTGCACATTCACATAGTCTACTCATGCACGCTTACATTATACCAAATACCATATTATCGTGTCATGCAGTCAACCATGACAAGTTGGAGGGCTTAGCCAACACTTTGACACATCAGCCAACCACCTCTCAAATGCTTATTTGACCATATGGATACATTCTTCTTTAACCAATCACAAGAAGGAAAATCCTTTCCTCTATTCAAAAGTCTCGAATAACCCTTCCCCTGTAGCAGTCTTCAATGTAGGCATGAAGGCTACAATCTAGGACATTGACAAAAGAAGGGAGATCGTTGGATATCTATGGAGTGATGTTGACTTTTCCAAGTCCAACAACATCATGGTTTCACACATGTCTGTTTCACATAGAATTCTTATTTATACCATGGGTATAAGTATTCAATGGCCTTGGTTATGTTCTTGTAACCAACTAAATCCAAGCATTCTATTTCATGAATGCATTGAATATTGCTATAATTTTAGATGTTCAAGTCTTATTGCCTTTACCATACCCACACTTGGGTATAAACCACATTTATGCATCCATTTATGATATCTAACATGATCGAGGGAATTCTTACCTAAATTTCCTTCATCACACATGTAATATTGACATAGTTCATCGTATCTGTATGGTTGCCATCAACATCCTTGATGTTACCTATTCAAGGGGTGCCCCACAGGAAGTTACAATGTTCTTTCACCAACCTTTTGACAAGTATCTTTTCATATTTATTCACTTTTAGTTATACAATTGACAACATCCATAATTAGTCATCATGCCACACTTAGTACATATGTAATAACATATATGCCTATGCATATCTATATGCACATTATTACATATTTATCCATCAATTTATACATGCATTCTTGCATATTTTTTCTCTTTAATTATTTGTATTAATATGATTAAATTATTTACACATAATCACATTTACTAGACTAGAGAAATATAAATATAGACTAAGAGGTGAGTTAAGGAAAACACCCATCTAACTTCTACGCCTGACAAGGGTTTCCACAATTCATAGTTGATCTACTTCATGGACATATTTCCAATCACATGCATATGAAACATTTGCTGTAATTTTCTCACCTAAGTAGTAATTCATAATCCATATACACAAGTATATCTACTACCTTTGATATAACATATCCTTTCTAAAGGAAAATTAAAAAGATAAGGCGAGAAACTCCCTTTATATTCATAATTGCATTGCTAGCCATATCTAGGTCTTGGTGATACCACATTCTTTGGAACTTGCAACTTTCAAGTTATCTCAGGATGCTTTTAGGTTCCATATGACTCTTAGAACATGCCCCGCCTTTCCTCGAGTAGTCCCATCCTAAGCATAACCAAGTATCTCATCCTTAGTTGTTTCCTAAGCAAGGTGAAGTTCGCCATTCTTTGCATATTATTTACACATAAGTCACTGGTTCATATTTTGACCATCGTGATCACCACCACATACATGGCCTTTAATGGTGCAATCGTGAGAAGTCACGATTTCCATCATGATCAACAACGTTTTCAAACAAATATACATCTTCCACCAAGATGTTTATCCATCACATGCATACATGGCATGTTCCTATCTTGGTAAATTTTAGATATCATACTAGGCTTCTAATGAATCCTTTATGCGTAATAATTACTCCTATCATGCTCTGGAACCTCCATTACATGGTTGCCTTTCCTTAACTTTAGGGTTAAGAACACAAATTGTGTTGTTATGCCTGACGCCATCAATCCCTATATGTTGGTATCTTTCACACCTTTGCTTAATTTTCTTGTTGTATATAATCACTCAAGTAAAAAATCTGAGGTACACCTAGCCATCCTCGGTCCAACATTCAACCTACTAGTTGACAAACACCTTAGACTACCGTGCACTTGTCCAATCAATTGTGCCTGCACATCACAATGGAAGCATTGTTATGGAAATCTATGGAACCATCTTAGATGATTTCTAGATCTTACACATTGGCATATTCATCATAACCATTACCCCCTAGTCCATGACGCTTTGGGGGTCTCCTCATTGATAATTCTCTAGTCAAATCAAGCGTACAAGCTCTATTATGTAATTATTTTAGAGTAACTAGAAAAACATTTCCCAAACGTGAATCTTCTGCTCTACTCTCCTTTGAAATATATTACGAACGCTTGTGTCCCATTGTGATTTTGGTGTTGGAAATTACACCACCCAAAAGTTCGTAACTCATCCATTTTCTACCCTTTTGTTGGTGCAAATCAATCATCGAGACTAACTTCAACTAGTGATATAAGCAAATTAGGTGATAGTTGCAAAACATTTGTATTGGGTGCCAATAGAGTTCTCACATGTGAACACTCAACAACCTTCTTCTTGACAATCTATTATTCCAATCAACTTCTATATCCTTTTGAATATGACAACCTATCTCTTCTGGCAATTTTTCCATCACCATAAAATTTGGTGAAAAGCGATATTTTGCAAACTATAAAGATCTATGAAATTTTCATTAGGACAAAGTCATCCAAATTATCGAGGAAACGAAATGTTGTCTCGAAAAAATGTTCCATGTTTGTTGTTTCAAGCCACTTTTCTTTCATATATAGTTTTGAAAATTGCTAAAAAGCATCCCAAAATAGTGGATTTGGCTCCATTTTGTTAATTTCATTAAGAATCCATTGGAAACTATGAAAACAATTTTCTAGGTTTTCTTGTGCCTGCCAAAAATCCTTCCCATCAAAATTTCATTATGAATGGAGATACTAGTAGAAAGTACAATCTCATCCTTTAAAAAGTGCATTTTGCTAATTTTTGAAAATTTGGTGTCGAATGTACAACCTTGAGCTCAAGGACATTTTTATGGACATTGTCACTATGGACTTCCACATAAAATTTTGGCTCCATTCGAATCTAGAGCTCAATTTATGTACAAAATAATTTTTTGGTTCTAGAATTGTTTTTGGTTGTTGTAACAATATGTACCTTCTTTTCGCTAATGTGGCAACCATGTGTCACATGTTTACTGACTATTGGGTCAAAGGCCTATTTTATTGAAGATATCAACATCCTTTTGAATATTGACCCCTTAGATAGTAGAATACTACACAAAAGAGAGCCACGACAAATTGATCAACAATCACAAGATAAACACTAGCCATTTACCTTAGAAACCCTTTATTGCAAAACCAAAAATTAACCTTAGCTAATTTGGCTAAGTCAACGAACACAGGCCTTGTACAATGGAGTACATTAATCCTTTAAATAGGATCCATCTCAAATGAGTACCATGGGCCCATAACTACTAGTGGTAGTCCTATCACTAATTGATTCAAGGTTAATCTAACCACTGTTAATTGAGTCAAGATTAATCTAATAGTTAGGTCATCAATACTACTTTAAAGTCTCATGGTTCCATCACCCACCATTAACCCCAACACAAGCCCTCCAAAAAGAGTCTTTGATCCACAAGCGGTTAGCACATGATTATTTCCAAGATTTAGTACACTAAGGATAAGTCTTTGTGACCTAAAACATGATGCTTGGAGCTTAGGCTCTATCATCACTTTTAGGGCTCTTGACCTATGCATAGTCTTGAACCATGGTGCAAGTCCTCTGCAAGAATTCTTCGTGTTAATGAGTGTTATTTCATTGAGAGAAGCGAGGTGCATTCTATAGCACAATATTGAAAAGATTATAATGTCCATTATTCTCACCCGCCAATATAATATTTAGACAAAACTAAAAATAAAGTGATAATAAATTTAATGTTTACTAAATAATAATATACTTCACAAATCTCTCTCGATAGAAATCAAATCGTATCAATGATTGAAAGAAGAGGAATTTAAGGAAAATTTTGCTAAGAGGAATTTAAGGCATCACTGTTAGACAAATTTGCTAGGTATTTTTCATGATTGTTATATATATATATATATATATNAAGTCTTGATATTTTAAGTATTGATAAATTTTCATATAATTTCTTTTGGATCCCTCACGGTACTTAGTATATATATATATATCCAAAAGAAATTATATGAAAATTTATCAATACTTAAAAGATCAAGACTTAAGATGGAACTCTACTAGTGTGCTTATATATATATATATATCCATCTTAAGTTAAGATATTTTAAGTATCGATAGATTTTCATATCATTTCTTTTGGATCTCTCTTGATGCTTAGTAGATCTCAACTTAACATAGATATATGCTGGTATTATCCCAATTCTAATATTTAGTACATAAGGAACTATTCTCTTGAGTCTTATATTGTAAAAATGTTGATTTTATGTCTTGGTCTTATGTCCTAAAGGTTTTTTTTAATGCACATGGCCATATATTATCAAATCATCACACATTCTTTATGAAAGATAAGCAATAGTTGGATGCAAATCATGTGCAAGGATTCTTTTATCTCACGAGTGTGATACTATCCTAATTCTAAAGTTTAGTGCACAAGGGATGAACCTTCTAACCCACAACATGTTTCAAGGCCTAAAAACAAGGTCTTCAACTTTAAATGTTGCTTCTATGGCTTGGTGACTCTAAAAATGCATTTAATGCATATATCGATGTATTAACCCAATCCATACCACATTCTTTAAAAATAAAGAATATGTTCTACTTTAGGATACTTGGACCATAGTTAGTCCACATATATGACATAACATAGAATGTGTTAGAAATAGATGTGACCCATCTACTTAACCTTTATATAAATGTTAGAATGATAGTAAAATTAAATTGTTTCTTTTAAAACATATTGATTAATGTGAATTTCTTTTGACTTAAATGTTAGAATGCTAGTGAAATTAAACTGTTTCTTTTAAAACACATTGATTAATGTGAATCTCTTTCGTCTTTTTCACACTGTGTTGCCGGTCAAACAAATGCTATTAAATGGAAAGAGTTTATCTTTGGATCATCAACATATATTAAAAAAAAGTAATGTTTAAATTAATAATGATCAAACATAAAATATACTTTGGTTTAGTCAAATTTATTCTATAAAATTAAATTCACTCTACATTATCTAATCCGTATAAAGCTGTACAAAGTTTTAATACTATGTTGGTCAATAGATTTAATTTACTAATAGAATTTAGATTTAACATTGTTTAAAAATTAGTTATTTAACATTTACAATTTCATTAAAAAAATTCATAGAAAATACCCCGTGTATATTTTAAGCTTGTATAACTAATTATTGAAAACAGATTCTTAATAAAAACAGAGAAGACACACACATTACATAGATATTTTAGCCTGGAAACCTAAACCGGGAAAACCAACAACTTGTTTAGAGTTGCACCTTTAATTCTTATTCATCATCATTCTTCATTGTTTTACAATACAATATATATAGGATTCTGCGGCATCCAAAAATCCTAATCCATTGACTCAGATTAGTCTACAACCCTAATTCCTTAAGCGAAATTAGAAAACCATCAGTGAAAATTGTGTGCTAAAAACCGCTAAGAAACGAACAAAAAGAACCACCAATTTTTTTTTGGGGGTTCCGCCCTCAAACCCCTGAGCAGAGGGGGCTCTATCCCTTTGAAAATCCTTGGACAGGGGCTAGCGCCCCCCCTTGTGACCCTCCTACGTGCTCGACACAATACACAGTAGGCCCTTGGTCATGGGGTTGGTCGTGCAAAGAATATAACACATACCCAACACCCTGGAAATAAATTTTGAGAAGATCTTCACCCACACATAAGACATGCTTTGCTCCTTATATCTTTTTGCGTATGAAAATATGACTATTCCAATAGAGCAATAGAAAAACCATTGAAATTTAAACAATCCCTTATGCACCTAGTACTGACCCCAACATTTGAATAACACAATTTCACAATTTCACATATCAAATCTCCACCCTCAAATTATCTTCCTATTATCATGTCTTGGCTTCTTGATAGTTGAACTTGTTTAAGTTTTCTATGGAATTCTTCTTTGCTGAGAATATTTTATGTGTTGCTAAATTGGGTTGACTTGTTGAATTTAAGAAATTGATATTCAAAAGAATAAAGTACCATATACTACTTTCATACCACTTTCCCCTTTGATATTTGGCCATGAGTTTACCTATACACAAGTCATTCAAATCATGTAGAGTATCCAAGACAAACATTTCTGCTACTAAAAATGATATGAAATACGTTTAACTCTACATTGTCCATTAAATTTACGTGCCCAAGGATAAGTTAAGTATTCCATGGATGACATGATGCAATATGAGAGCTTAAACACAAAGGCTCTACATCCAATTACAACCTTTCATACTTCAATAAAAAGTGACTTACTTATCAAATAAAGTCATTGTAGTTAAAAATAAAGAGTCTGCAACATTTTTATTTATTATAAAAGAATATCTATGAAAACAAATAAAGTCATTGTAGTTAAAACCAAAGAGTCTGCAACATTTTTATTTATTATAAAAGAATATCTATGAGTAGTTGGAGTTTAATGATTTATCTCTGATTGCAAATGAGTGACACAACTCACATATGCTAAATTCGTCAAAGTGATTAAGATAGAGATCCTTAAAGGACTCTTGAAAATCTATTGTAGAAGTTGCAATGATAATCCACCTACAGTGGCTGACATGACACATGCATGCTCAACTTATCAGAAGTGGTCCAAGATACAAGCCTCTTAAACTAGTATTCAAATCACACTTGGGATGTTACTCTAAAATGGCATAGTATAGTATAGGAGGGGACATTGCAGGTAAAAGAGTTCCATCACATAATGTTTACACATAATGTTTACAGTATTGGGCACCAATGAATAAAGACATAATCTGAGCATCACAAAAAATAAACAAATCTCTAAAACAATTCAATCAACATCTCATCATATAGCTCACCATACAATATTTGCAACAACCCAATTTTTTTTCAAAGAAAACAACCATCCAATTTTTTTTTAGGACAAATAGATTTACATAAAGGTGAAGTACATGACTGTTGTCCATACATATCCAAAGATTTGAAAGGGCTCTTCTGAATTTCCAATCTATTTTTGTTTTGCAAGACTTTAAATAGTAATAGAATGACCCTCCAAAGATTCTAAAACAAACTACTGATTCCAGAATTATAGATTTAAAAAAGATGCCTCTTCTCATGCTCCTATGCAAGTTGGTATTAAGAGGCTATATATTAAAAAATTGACACTACTCTATAGAGCCAATATTCATACCGGTGCAGAGTAAAATATTACTATAGAAGAAATGAGGTAACATTGAGGTGATATCCAGGTTTTGGATTTTAAGATAATTACTAGTGTAGATGCCATTATATGCTACCTCATTTCCTAGATATTCATAAAACACCTTTTTGAATGATACTAGGTTGGCAAGCTAGTATGCAATCTAGTTTGTTTTCCTATTAACATAAACAAATTTCACTGCTTTTAAGGTTTGTTACGCATTATTACAATTGAGCTTAATACCTTTGTCATTTATTCCATAGTTCATTGGTTTCTATTGTTGTAAATATCGACATCGAATATATTGCTGAGTTAAATCCCTGTCCGATATATCCAAGATATTCTGAGTTAAACCCCTGTCTTGTGACATTTTCTGAGATATTCTGATATTTTCCACAGATGTGACCAAGAAGTTACATTCCGGACCCCGCCGATACTTTCCCCAAGACGAGATTTACAACATCGGTTTCATTACATATGAATCAATGTTTTGGGATAACGTGTCCTCATTCTGCTCCTTTTCCGACCATAAAAAACTATAAAGATCATGAAGGCCTGCAATATTGCTTGTTCTTGAACCTTGAATAATAAAACTTGTTTATTTACTCTATTCCTATTTGAAATGGATTTCAGTTGGTAAGGTGTAATGTTCCTGACTTGGCTAGTCTAGGAAACACTGCTAATGTGTGTGTAGGACCAATGGTTTACAACATATAAATGATCATACAAATAATAAATGCGACAAAGGACTGCAAAGTTTGTATTATGATATCTCTGTGGATTACAAAATGGCCGAATGCGGCTGAATAAACTGACAATACTCGACTAGATCAACATACAAAGGATCTTAGCTGGAATACAAATAAGCAACTAAAAGATAATACCCAAAATATGGGGGCACTGCAGAATCAATGGATGCGCTGGGACTATGGCAGCTCTGACAGTAACTGCTGGAAGTCTAGAAAGTTCGCCCTGGGAGCTATACTTCTCGGAATGGCCAGGAAATTGTCCCAAATGATGCGCCCTGCTCTAGTCCTCAGTACTAGTATTTGTCGAACCCTCTGCTGATGAATCTGGACCCCAGATGGATACCCCTGGGGGAATGCGCCCCTCTTCTTTTGGCAAAATGCGTCCTAGTGATTCCACCATCAGAATCGGATGGGATATGTCTCAAAACGACCACCTTGGTCTACTGGGAAATGGGTCGGAAGGGTTTCCCTGAATCTGGTTTGATGCTCGCTCTGGAAACCCAAATTTGCCCGCCAAAAGTGCTGCACGTCCAAGTTTGGAAAATGCGTCCCAGTTGATTCCTTCGTCGAAATCTGATGAGGAACCAGGCAAAAGATGTGCCATGCCCTCCTCTCAAATGAATAGGAGGGAAATCTCGGAATTCTGCCTGGATGGGATAAGTCAACTAAAAACCCTCTCAGAAGCTGCGCCCTCACTCTGGATGAATGCGCCCTTGCTGTTGAACACTGTGTAACTGCTGCTGAAGAATGATGGAAGACCTGAATGATCTTCCCGATGACTAGGGTGTGTCTCTCAACACCAAAATCATCCAACTGGTGTCTTCCTCCTGGAATCCACTGAACTATCTCTCATGAGATGCGCCTCTCTCCTCAATGACAAGTCATAATCTGCATAATGATGAATTAGGTCACTGACGCTTCCTTTATAGATTTAAAAAACCCTAAATCATGCTGAAACCCTAATTCACTGTTGACTTCCAAAACCCTAAATCACTGTTGAAACCCTAATTCACTATTGACTTCTATTTTTAGCTCATAATGACTTAAAAGTGGCTTTAACCCTTTTTAGCTCAATGTCACTTTTCAAATATAACACCTGTGACTGGAGTGACCTCTAGTAACCCTGTTTACCCCTCTTTGGCCCTGGCTATAGTCTAATGGGGCGGTTTAGACCATTAAGCCTCCTCTCTGGAGCTCCTATTTGGAAAGGGACATTACAGTCCTCCCTTCCCGAAATTGCTTGTCCTCAAGCAATACCAGTCCAGGGTGCTGCAACATCTGCTCGCTCTCCCAAGTAGCATCCTCTACTGCAAGCCCTCTCCATCTTATCAAACACTCTCTGATGACCCTGCTCCTCAGTTTCCGCTCCCAGAACTCCAAAACCTCCTCCGGAACTAACTCCAACTGTCCCTCCTCATCCAACGGGGGAAGCTCCTCGGATGTGCTAATGAATTGTCCCACTACCTTTTTGAGGCAAGACATGTGGAATACGTTATGAATATTTCTCCCCTCTGGAAGCTTTAGCTCGTAAGCAACCTCGCCTACTCAACACATGATCCTAAAAGGACCATAAAATCTGGGCTTGAGCTTCTCGGCCCCACTCTTCTTCAGAGATGTCTGTCTGTAGGGTTGGAGTCTCAAGAAAACCAAATCTCCAACCTCAAAGCTGCGCTCTATCTTGTGCCTATCTGCACTTATCTTCCGTCGGTTTTGCGTCGTCTGCAGGTTCATTTTCAACAACTTGAGAATGTCCTGACTCTCTATGATCCAATCCTTGGCCTTGGGAGCTCTACTCTCCCTGAATACCAAGTCTACCAAAGTGGGAGCATCATATCTGTACAATGCTCGAAAGGGTGTCATACCAATGGACATGTGGAAGGTGGTGTTGT
>SNQJ01S0026660.1:15584-26866 GCA_010110895.2 Picea sitchensis | reverse complement strand
TCACTGTTGACTTCTATTTTTAGCTCATAATGACTTAAAGGCACTTTTAACCCTTTTTAGCTCAATGTCACTTTTCGAAAATAACACCTGTGACTGGAGTGACCTCTGGTAACCCTGTTTACCCCTCTTTGGCCCTGGCTATAATCTAACGGGGCGGTTTAGACCATTAAGCCTCCTCTCTGGAGCTCCTATTTGGAAAGGGACATTACATAAGGAATGGACTCAGAACATAGAATGGGGCAATAGAAGGGCATCCATAATGCTTGGCCAACGCTTTTATTGTATTTTGTTTTTTGACTTACCATGATCGGCATAATAGGCTAAGGGTTAGCACTAATACTTTGTATATGTAAAATGCAAATATCTCTACAGGTTGATGATAATAAATAATAATAATCTAATTTTAAGGTCATGTCCAATCCAAACACCAAATTGGTGTATGAGATTCCCTTGTTTGTGGGACAAGGGACCCCCTCCTCACAACCATCTCACTTTGATAATATTTGTAAATGATAAATACAAATATTAAAAACAAAACATATAACATATATGTATACATAGTTAAATAGTCAAACTAATCTAATTCAATACCATTGGCAAGAAACTGAATTCTCCAACATTAAGTAATTAAAACCAAGGCTAAGAGAATTAAAATGTATCTAATTTTATACAACAAAACACTTATTTGCAATTAATTCAAACAAGGATTATCGTAGATCTACTGTTTGACTTGTCCATCTTTGAGTTGTGACCTCGATTCCCACCTTGCATTAGCTTCCTGAACTTGAATTCCTTGTGTTAGCTTTGCCAATCACTAGAGATCCACCGTTGACCACCCTACCAACTCCTATGGGTACTCTCCTTCCTCAANGACTTGTCCATCTTTGAGTTGTGACCTCGATTCCCACCTTGCATTAGCTTCCTGAACTTGAATTCCTTGTGTTAGCTTTGCCAATCACTAGAGATCCACCGTTGACCACCCTACCAACTCCTATGGGTACTCTCCTTCCTCAAGGACCCCCGAACTAAAATGGGACTGTATAGAAGGTACCAATCTCACAATAAGAGAAATGTGCAGCTTCTAAGCTTTTGAAGAAAATCCCCACTCCCCAACACACTTCATTGGACCAAACTCTCAACAAATACTACTCCCCAACACACTTCATTGGACGAAACTCTCAATAAATACTAGTGAAATTTTTTTAAGCATTATGACATCCATCTAGCATTTGGGTGAAAAAAATGTTTTTCTCTTAGCCCAAGCTCTCGTTTTTTTTTTTTTATAAGTTTTTTTTTAATTTTTTTTTTTCAGTTACGTGGCTAATGCCACTTGTCCAAATTCATGCAATTTTTATTTTATTTAATTAATAGTTACTTAATATTCACCCATCCACCCATCCATGTGTCACTCATATGCACAAGTGCACATGTAATTACTTATTTAAAATTATTAAATAATGAATTACCCTCACCCAACTCTCACATTTTCTATTTTTATTCTTAGGTGTTCCCTTCTCCTGATCACTTCCTAATTTAGTGGTTACACATGAAGTTACTATTTTAATTATTTATTAGATCACTTTAACTTCTCTCAACCCACTTTTCTTTTTCCCACACTTCTAATTGAATTTGAATTCTTGTTCCTCTTTCTTCTCCTTGATTTAAGTATGCACTAGTAATTAGTTCTAGTTAATTAATAAGTAACTTGTTTTCATTTCTTGCACATTCTCCTAATTACATTTTTCCTTCTTAATAACTTTAATTAACTATATTATCTCTCTTATTATGCTATACTAATTTATCTATATGGTTATTTATGCTACATTCTTTCAATTGATTTTTTCTCTTAAAAGTAAAATGCATCAACTATATGCTTGTTTTCTCAATTAAATAATTTATGTATACCATGCTAGTTCTCTTTTATACTTTCAATTCCACCTTCATTCATTATAAATTGACATTTTATAAACAATTCCAAGGGTGTCGTGTTTCTCATTCCCTTCAAGAATTAACTTTTTGTATTTCCAAGAGTGCCATGTTTTGCATGCCCTTCAAGTATCTAACTTTTTTTGTGGGGAAATGGCGCAATAGTGGAGACCTTGTTAACTAAATCATTATCGCCCTTTGTTGAAAAACTACTTGTTACTAAGGAACAAGGATATCACCTTATTGTGCACCTCTCAACTAATTCTCACGATTAATCAAATTTGTGGCCTACCCTCACAACAATGTGCAACCTCAGAGCAAGAGCGCCCCTAGATTTTCAACTCAAGACCAAAAAATGAGTGCTATTAGGAGGAAACATAAGTGTTTCCCCCCCTCTATCGATGATACCCCATACACTTCTATAAAACCCCATTACCCATATGTGGATCAATCGAAAAACATGTTTCCTCTGCCTGCACACACTACAACCAACACATCAAATAATTCCATAATCAAATCAAAACATACCATTAATCATATAACGATTTTAGGTACCCTGACTCAATATGAAGTTCACTATAATGTTGATACAATTCCATGTCAATTTATACTTGTGGTTTCCTGTCACACTAGGTAAACCGTCAGTAACATCTGCAAGTTAATATATCCAACATTTTCCTTTAATGCGTTACAATAATACGAATCGACAATATCATTTACATTAATTAGTGCACATATAATGCATCTGTATCATCTTATAAGATTTAAATGAACCCATTGAAAACTACAATTTAAAACCTATCAAATAATTTAAAGTTTAAGTTCCATCATCAAAGTACAAGTTAATGACCCGTGACATTTATAATCAAATGCCCTCAAATAATAATATCCAATCTGTCAAACAAGTAGAAACAATTGGGGCACTACACACACCACCCTCTCTTCAAGATAATTTGTCCCAAAGTTCTAGAATAAATATGGAAATTGATGATATATATTAGTTGCTTCCTCCCAAGTAGTGGAACTGCGACTATATCTATCCCACTATAACTTTACCTGATCTACCAAGTGACACTAAATCTATTGAGTGCACTAGTCTATTATGCAAATTGGTTCGGACATCAAGGGCCCCTCATTCAACATTTGTAAATGACTCAATTCACTACCACGAGAAGAGTCCAAAATATAATAGCACAAAATAGATACATAATTTTTTTTTGGCATCTTTTCAACCCTTATGGAAATCATCATTATTCTTATATTTGTTGCATCAACTCATTTGTTAGTTGTAGCATAGATGTTTGACAACAATATGTAATATCCAACATCTTTAGGATCGAACTAATAAAAAAAATGTATCTGGCCACTCGATCTCTTCTCTCAATGTTTCTATGATTTCTACAAGCACCAAGCAAGGTACCCCCTTACATCAACATCAAGTTCTACTAACATAATTTATATGAAGATATTGGCCTCATCCAAGATGTGGGGTAACATTCCCTAATAACATTTTCACAATCACATCTCTTTGACATAATACAAACCCATTGTAAGTAATAGAGTATCACCTTTTTCAACCACGTAAGTGACTAGAAAATGAAATTAACCATAAGATAATAATGATTATGGAGCTAACAATACCAATTTGGTTTACAAAGTCATACCTACATAAATACCTAGATCTGGAAAAAAGGTAAGAGGTTTGAAGAATTACATCTAAGATATCCTTAATTTTGGTTTGGCGTAAGATCTAATGTCAATGGCATACACAAACTTCAATTATATTATCTTATCCTTTGACATATATAAAAGAAAACTTATAGATCACTGGCAATATTTTATATTGGTAATATTTCCTTTCTCTAGAATCAAATTTATGGGATAACACATCTTGATAAGCTCAATACATTGATCTACAAGGCTTAAATTGGTTGTCTTGATGACTTGGAGAGAAAATTTCTTTATCTAATTTTGGATACAATAATCAATGCATCTAAACTCATAATCTTTGCATATGTAATGAACTTATTGCACTAAGTTCTACTTATTAAAATAAATTGCATAGTTATAGGTCTAGTTCTAATTTCTAAGCATGAATAAATTGTATTCCAACATGTAACACATGAATTTACATGATAATTTACCAAGGGGCATTTAAAAAAAATAATTCTTCCTAGACTATGCTGCCAACTTTATGTTGTACAAGTAATCCTTTTGAGGGAGAAACACTTCTAGTCACATTGCTTGTATTATTGAACTCAACTTGTGTTTTCATTCCATATATAGTTCGATGTCCTACCTATCAATACTTTCAATAAAAATGGCAAGATACAATTGAAAAGCTTATCTATTCTATATTTATGAAACATGGATTATGGACTCGGCACTTAAAAGAACCCAATTGATTTTTTTTTTACTACATAACAACCCACCCAATTATGTGATCAAAATTGTTCCATCACTAATATTACGACCTAATATGTGAGTTCATTAGGCCCTAATGTCGGGACTATGCCCTGATATCACATATAACACCCATCCTAGTGTTAACCTATTGACTAAAGACGATTATGTCGATTACGTAAGGATTTTTTTTAAAATAAGGTTATATATATATATACAAAATTGAAAGTTCATTCCTTAGGTTCCAAGCACATTCATATAGTAATTGAAATAATCAATATTAATCTTTCTCTGATTGACATATTGCATACAATTTCACAAGAACTACTTATAACCTATTAAATACTAGATCATAACATTCATGACAAAATAATTTTCCATGAGATAGCTTGGACTCAAAAGACCGACTGCTCATTACAACTAGATAGGTGGGTTCCAAGATGATTAAGAAAACATAATAAGCATACCCTGGCTCCTACTTTCAACTGTATGTGAAGCTCTGAGATTAATGCAGGTGGACTAAACATACAAAAATCCTCTATCTATTTTTCAACCACCCATGAGGCTGAGGTTTTGATGTGGGATTCAACAGACGCATCCTTTTCTTGCAACCCATTGCAAGGCTTGGGTTATATGATTATTGCTTCAGCCACCACCCGTAAGGAGTAGGCTATTTTCATCTTCGACCTCCCTCCAAAAGGAACCCCTGAAACACAACACTAGAAAGAGAGCATTACGGGTCGAAAGCCTCAACCTCCAACCAATACCCTACTCTAGAACCAATGGCTGAGAGATCGCCACACGCAAAATGATGAGACCTCATGTGCCATGAGCTGAAACACCATAAATATGCAAAGATGAAAAGGAGAAAACCCCAGGCGTTGTCACTGCCCAGACCCCACACTGAAGGAGGACAAGGAAATGATTAAGGGTCACCAAGAAGCTCGTAGTCCATGATTTGAGTGCAGGAAAAAATATAAAACATGAACCACTAGATCTAAAAGTCCAGTGGCAACAAAACTGCATCAAACTCTTTCCACAAGATTGCGCTGAGGAGATATCTGCTCCTTGGTAGCTGCTCTTTCCTTCTTCAGATAGAGGCATAGTAATAGAAGCTAAGGAAACCCTCAAAACCACACATTGAAGGAGGATGAGGAAACGATTAAGGGTAGCCAAGAATCTCGTAGTCAATGATTTGAGTGCAGGAAAAAATATAAAATATGAACCATAAAATCTAAAAGTCCAGTGGCAAAAAAATTGCATCAAACACTTTCTACAAGATGGCGCTGAGGAGATATGTGCTCCTTGGTAGATGCTCTTTCCTTATTCAGATAGAGGTGTAGTAATAGAAGCTGAGGAAACCCTCACACACACACATCTCTCTCTCTATATATATAACAGAATAATAGTGCCAAGTCATATAATAATCATGGGCATCATAAGTGGATAAAAAAGAGCTGAACATTTTACTGAAATCTACATAATTCTTCCCATTGCTGTAATGCAATAACATGAGATAATAAGTCAGACCATACCACCCTTTCATACTCAAATTTGATGTCTCCATCAAGTTTATGTAAAATAGAGAAATGACAGAGCATGCTAGTCCTGGTCCATTTAGACTTTGGTTACCTTAATCCCTTTAACTAGAATCTTAGCTTCCTACATCATAAAAAAAACAAGCCAATGAACTTACAAAGAACCGTGAATTGGGAATTACAAATTTGTACCCCATCAACCACACAATACAATTAATTCAATAGGTAAACCGCTGCAATATAACTTTCATGTGATTCACCTTCCCAACTTGTTAAATACATTTAGATCCCTTTTTCTGTTTGCTCTTTGACCTAATATATTGCTTTTATTCAGTCTTATTTTGCGAGGAATCCTCATCCAAGAGTAACATAAACTCCAATTATTTCCATGAAACAGCATCACTGTCGCCATTGTGTCTGTGAAACTTTTCAAATAATTTAACCCCTTTTCCTCTTTACAAGAAATTTTGACATTTTTATTGAGAATATATTATTACCATGTAACTCCATAGTAGTAATCATTCTAAACAGTTGTTGACAACTCGAATTGGCCTGTCAAACAATTAAGGTAGAGTTCCTGATGACAATCCCCAATTAGGCTCGATCTCATTTGGGATAACACTTCCAATCAATATGTGGGCCTGGTTTCCATTGGGTTGTTTGAGGTAGAGAATACGATTAAATTTCTTCTCACCAACTTTAATCTAAATCTTGATCTAAATTATCTAGAGTAGAAATAAAATTACGACTTGTAATCTATATATACTCTAATTTAACCTATCCTGATTAGGAGAAAGACTAATAAGAATGATTACATCTAAAGATAATGTTACTGAAAGCTGAAATAGTTCATAATATTCAATAACATGTTAACATAATAACATGTTAACATAATGAAATCACATATTTAATCACAACTAATTGCAGATGAAACTTGTAATATTAGCGCTGCTTTCATTCAGGAATCATAACATATATGAGTAATCCTAAATGCATGATACACAAATAAATCATATGAAGAGCATTCAGAATGAACCACAACAAATATATAAGAAGAAAAGTCATAATACATTTGACAACATTTATGATCCCATGTGCCTTCTGCTTCTTATTCATATAGAGATAGTAGTATCATCAATACGTACAATCCACAAACGTACTTCTATATAATTAGGAGTTCTCTTTTATAGAATAAGAGAGTCTATTTACATTCTGTAATTGTCATCATCTCAGATGATAGTTACCTCATTTCATTTCCTATTCTCTATTGCTTGGACTTTTTCATTCCAAAAATTAAAAAAAAAGAAAAACAAAATGTGGGAATGTCAATCGTTTCCCAAACTGGGATGATTGATGAAGTTGAACCAAAGTTCTTATGCATGTATAATATTGTTTATATTATTTTATTTCCTCTCTTCTAACTCTATCTCTCTATCACATATCTTGTCCATGACTTCCGTATTCGGGTCCTTCATGGTGCTCTTCGCAAAGTTTTCTGTTGCTGACATGCATTTGACTGGTTTGATCATGTACTGACAGATATTTTTCCTATCAATCCTATCCAATGTTTCAATTTATTTTATTTCCTTCTCCCCGATGGCCACTACTTTCTTTTCCCTGCTTTCACTTGATCTCGCTTGGTTAAATTTGTTAGAAAAATAGGATCGCAGAGCAATAAAATAAAACAAATGTTGAAATAAAACAAAAAAGAGACACAATAAAATAGAGACATAGATATACCTGGTTCACCCAGTGTGGGCTATGTTCACCAGAGAAATTACCAGATCCTTCCTTTTTATTATCTAGCGAAATGAAGGGATACAACCTAAAACACACCCGCTGTAACTACCTCTTCTTTCTCTCACAGTTTCCTCTCTCATAATACAATATTCGCCATAACATACAACCGCAATACAATTCCCTCATAAAAGAGGGTTTCCTTTTAGGGAAAAAACCCTAACATAACTTCTATTGTCATATCTGCGACTTATAATGAATGGTCTAGATTGACTATGAAATTACAATAATTGAATTGCAAAAAAAACAAAAATTTTGGGGGCCATGAATTGTGTATCCTGCAGTTTCTTCGACCTGCATATGAATTAGGAAGATAATCAGGCTCCAAAACCAACAAAGTTCCCTGTTCAAAGGCATGTGATACATTTATAGAATCTCATCAACTTTAGCCCATATTCGCATGCAGGTTTTCTTTGAACCATTTATCGATTCTTGTAATTAGGATAAAAATTATTCCACTAGTCTAGCAACATCCGTGTCTTATCTTGTTCTCTTCTGTCAAGATTAGGCAGGAATTCTAGTGATGTTCTGTATGTACTCTGCCAGTGATTTATTTTCTCGAACACTTGTTCCATGTCTTCATATTGGCCCTTTACTTTTGCTAGCTGGTCAACGAGTTTTGTGATCTTTGCATTGTAACCCTGGATGTCCCTTAGTTTTGTGAAGAAGTTAATCTGAGCTTATTTCAACTATTCGTTTAGTTTAACAACTTATTCTCTGAACAAAGAAAGGAATTTATTCCCTTCTTTGTTTCCTTCCAACTGTAGTTGTCTCATTTCTTCCTCTAGGAGCAATATCCTATGATTTTGTCTTTCAACTAGATGATGCTTTTCCATTCCTTTTACTATAAGGCTCAATATTTCCCGAGTGTATATTTGCATGACCTTTTCATCCTGTTTTGTATGTATCTAGTTTGCATCATCCAATTTGATATGGAATTCTCATTCTATTTCCTGTCTATGGAGTTGTAGTTGCTGCTCTAGGTTGGATACTTTACGCTTGTACTCCTCTATCATGTTGTTTAGTTTATTCAATGTAACAAAGTTT
The DNA here is from genome assembly GCA_010110895.2 of Picea sitchensis. Lineage (NCBI taxonomy): Eukaryota > Viridiplantae > Streptophyta > Pinopsida > Pinales > Pinaceae > Picea > Picea sitchensis. The sequence goes on along the minus strand of SNQJ01S0026660.1, from coordinate 18,155 downwards.
GCGCTTTAAAATGTGTTAAGTGTTGCTATTGTCTCAACTAATTCTTTCTGCGGGTTTTCACTAGTTATTGGTTAATCAATGATCCTTTAAGGTTTCTTTTGGCCCGAGGGCTCTCCCGTGTTCTGTTTCTTCGACGGTCTCCATGTGATTCCATGCTTTGGATCAATGTAGTAAATTTTCCCACAACAATCATCAATTTCCAATGTATTTAGGGATGAATATGATAATTTAGACAATATTACATTCAAAGGAGTCCCTGGGTTTAAGGGAGAGGTCAAAATTGATTATGCTCTATTTGTCCCAAGGGTGGAAATTTTGTTTTTCTCTTGCTCCTCTTATTTATTCTTCTTCTCTTCTGCATCTCTAGGTGTCAATGCTATGATCTCTCTTGATCCTCAGCGGCCACGCCAAAAACTTATTCGACTATTTTCTATTGATGTTCTATGGTATAACACTCCCATGGCGGGGCGCAATTTTTTTGCGCTTTTTAAGAGAATCAATGTCCTCATTCGAGGATTCTACTCTAGTATGCTCTTCCAGGGATTTCTAGCCACGACCTCCATGCTTCAAACTGAACTCAGAATTGGAAAATATCCTCTTCTAAGTCCTTCTGGTTCTTCCATTCCTTTTATACTTGCAAATGACCGTGAGCTATGACCAGATGCCAAAACAACAGGTGCCAAGACAACCACCGCACGAATTCCCCCAGAATGGAAATTCTCCGAAGTTCACAATCCGAACGCCATGTGTCCTTGGGGATTTCGATGGTCCTAATTCACTTTGGGACTTTGACTTTTGAGAGTCCCGGATGCTCACACAACCTTTCCTCCCAAAGTACTCCGTACCTGAAGTTCTATATCAAGCACCACGTGTCCTTTGTAAATCAATGACTTAGTTTCATTTTGGTACTTCGACATTCATGAGCTTCAGACGTTTCTGCAACCTTTTTCTCCTAGAGATTTTTTTTCCAGAGTCAAGGATCATGCGCCATGCATCCTTCCAGATTAACGGTCCCGGTTTACTTCGGGACTTCGACGTTCGGGTGATCCGAACGTTCCAACAATCTGTTCTCCCAGATCACTTTTTTCCAGAGTCAAGGATCATGCGCCATGCGTCCTTGCCGATCAAAAATCATGGTTTACTTCGGGACTTCAGAGTTTGAGAGTCTTTACCTCTCCACACTCGCTTTCTCCTAAAATGCTTTCACCCAAAGTTAACGATCTATCGACGCATGTCTCCCATGAATCGACGACTACAAATCCCTTCGGGACTTCACGCTTCGGGAGTTCCAAAGTACTTACCAACGCAAACCTCCGTAGGTAAATCCTTCGAGAGTGTCAGATCTCCGAACACGCGTCCCCCACTATCAACGGTTAGGATGAACTCCGACACTTTGGCCTTCGGGAGTTCTCGCCTCTTGCCACAAGATTTCCTACGGCGTGAGTTTTCTCCGAAGTGGCAGATATTCTGACACTTGTTCTCTGAGATCGACGACTCAGGTGTACTCTAGCCTCCGGTCCTTTGAGAGTTCTCACTTCATACAATCCAATTTCCTCCGGAACACTAAACTTATGAAGCGAAGGATCTGGTGCCATGTGTCTCCTAACGCCAACGACTAGGATGGACTTCGACACTTCGGTACTTCAACGATTTCACTTGCTCCCCACCTATAAAATTATGGAGTGTCCAAGCTACGGACTAAAGGATATGTCACCACGCATCCTTTATAATGGACAGTCGATATCTACTCCGGTCTTCAGGACTTTGGGAGGTTGACTCACTCCTCGATTGAAATCTCCCAGAGTTGGTTAGCGTTAGGCTGACCATGAACTAGATCTAATGGTCCTGATCTATCCATGTAGACCCCAGATCGACGGTTCACAACCTCCTCTCGGGCTCCCACTGTTGCGCCACACTTGGCAACACCATCACTCGACACGTGCATTCACACATGCTCTCAATATGATACCCACCTTCCCTCGATTGAATGGTCGAGAGGGGTCCCGAAGGATCCATATATCCCCGATCCACATTACTTCGCTACTTTGTTCTTCAGGGGTTTTGGCATTACTAAGCCTCTATTCTCCCAAAGCGGTCAACATCGGGTTGACTACCTCATAGATTTGACGGTCGGGATGGCTCCCGAACATCCTGAGATATACGTCCTAGATTAACTTAGGGACTTTGGGACTTCAGGGAGTTTACCTCCCTCACGACGAACTCGATATTTTTGCCGAACTTGCGAAGTCTAAAGGACTCAATGATTTAACTCCCATGCTCTTTCCCATATCCAACAGTCAATATAGACCTTGGATCTTCCCGAACGGATCTCGTCTGTTCGTCTTCCAGACAAAGGAAAAAATTCCCTTTCGATACTTCAATCTCGCTATTCTTCCTGAGCTTTGTTAGCTCTGAAAGACTTAATATATTTGCACTCTTTCTCTTGAACTTAACACTTAGAAGGACCTTCTGTGCACCCCTTGCGCTTCTTCATCAATCTAGAATTTAAGAAGTTCTCAGCCTCTGCCAGCCTGGCAGAGACCCAATGCATACCTGCACTACCTCTCATGA
>SNQJ01S0026660.1:0-15574 GCA_010110895.2 Picea sitchensis | reverse complement strand
CCGACCAATGTTTAACATGTGGGAGAACCTTAAGGAGTGCGAAGGTGATCTTTTCCCTGTCGGAGAAATTATGAACATAGAAATAACCTTCTGGCAGATTTATCCATTTTTCTTGGGCATCTGCATCTATCTGTCCTTCAAATATGGGAATATAAAAATTAACTTGTACCTTAAAAGGTGAGGTTCCTCCAAAGTGGTTGCTTGATGAAGACGTGCATGTTGTTATCTAAAGGCGTTGAAGGATGTGGAAAAATTCTCCATCATTTCATCCCTCTATTGCGTGAGATCTTGCTCAAGCAATAGATTAATAGAATCGTCTGCTCTGTCATTTTTCTTTTCTTATGCCATGGAGATTTTCTTGGGTGTGCGAGAGCGATTTTCCTCAATATAGACAACCTCAAGACCCAAATTTCTATACTTGGACCTCATCAGGAACATGCACTGAAAAAAATGATCAAGAGCAACCTTCTATGATACCACTGATTCAGATTATTTTTGGCACAAAATGAGAGCAGAGATATAATAAAGAAATGTACAAAGATATCTCAGGTATCCAATAATATAACATAAATATATCAGAGATGCAACCATAAACACAGATGTACAGTAATAAACAATTTCTACTTGTTAGCACTGGAAGTCACCTCTGGATTGTAGCAGAGGTAATCCCAATACCCATCAGTTTATTATGTCACAGTGAATAAATTTTGAGGGGGGTCTAATGGATGCATACTCAGGACAATATCGCTTTAACTTAGGAAACTGGGCTGGTATGCATAGGTAGGTGAGGTATTGATCTAACTCCAGTAAGTAATTTCGTATAGTGGTGAGTAGGGGGAAGAACTTGAGAAGAGTGAAGAGGTCTTCTATGGACATCTGGTATTCCAGCAGCCTAAGGAGGAAAAGCTTCAAATACAAGATCCTCTTGAATTCACGACTTCATGAAACTAAAAATGCTATAACAGTACTGCAATCAAACATACATTATGATACAGTCACAACAACCCGACTAGATCATCCATGCCCGAGATGTCAATATCAGAGGGAAAGGAGAACATAAGAAACTGATTAAAATTGGTTGCAATGTCACTGTGATCAAACCTACATCACAAAAACATAACTAACCTCAACTAGATCATCCATGCCCAAGCGTTCTAACAAAACTGTTACAGAGAGACAGAAGGAAACTAACTTACATTAAACAAGAAGTCTAAAATACATATACATAACCAGAAACTAGAGCTTTACTAAAAAATTACAATGCGGGAGCTTAGCTCAACCATTAACCCTAACAAAATTTCAAAACTGAGTATTTATACTCAAAGAAACTTGCTCCCTTCATAAGCGCGCTCTGGTCATTGCATTCAAGGCTTGGCGTCTACATCTTCCTCTGTCAGATTGCGCTTTCATTATTCTATCAGACGCAAGATCAAATCAGTATGGGATTCACAAGAAAATCCATGACATGGTAACTTTTGGCTCATAATATGCCTTCTACGACCAGTTATCCAATGGTTTCCATTTATGTGGTGAAACGAGGTTTCAACCACCTTCCCCATTTTCATTAACTATTTTCCTCAGGGTCAAGACGAGGCCTGATACCCATGAATGTTCCAGACGAGCTCACGACTCCTTCGAGTCAATTATGATGCCTCGAGGTCACAAAGATATTTCTTTGTGACCAACTTGGGCACTTTGATCTTTTGTGCATCTCCTTTACTTTGCCCCACGTGACCGTAGGTTGTGACCTCATGCTTATCCATATGAAATCTAGGGATTTAGCATTTCAGGAGTTTTCACTACCCTTGATTTAAAATATCCCAATGCTCGTTCCTACGAAATGACCCATGTGGATCGATGGTCGGATCTGCTTTGAACTTGACGACCACGATCATTTCCTTGAACAATCTCAGCCGCCCAATGCTCCACAACCGCTTTCCCTTTCTTTATGGCCCTACTTTCATATGATCGCTGGCTATGATCATGGGCCCAACTTGTAGGCGTGTTGTGATTTCACATTTTGTGAAACAATGTTGTACTCCATGCTCAAACCTATGAGTTGTAAAATTGTGATCGCTCGGATCGGATGACACGTGTCCCTTTACATCAGATGACCCAGATCATATTGACATTTTGGGACCTCGGACCATCGACACTTCTCACCTCAGCCTTCCCGAAAAGAATTTTCTCCACGGTTCGGATCCTGTGCCGTGTGTCCTTCCGAAATGGATGGCCTGGATCATTTTGAGACTTCACATTTCGTGAGTCCTCATGACTCGTCTCTTTGACTACTCCATTCTACGAGTCAGCAAAATGCTGATCCTGCACCACACATCCTTCCCGATTCTAATGGCTTGGTGCTCACGACTGCGGCCTGTGAACAACTACTTGGATGACTGACTGAGGGATTTTGAAAGAAAAATATCAGCGACAGAGTTAAAGAGAGAAGTGATCGACCTTAGGGAAAATAGAAAGGCTTAGGGTCGATATTTCTGAGGCAAGCTGCTAAGGAAAAAATAGGTCGATCAAAATGGATGAAGGCAACAAAAGAAAAACTATAAGCCGAGAGAAGAAAAACTTACGATTGGGTTTGCAGGAGGGGGAGAGACAGACAAAATTACAGACCTAGGTAGAAACCACAACTCACAAGACTATAACAAGTTTATGTGCTAGCATTTGGCTCCACAGGGGATGGCATGCTCCCTGCGAGTTGCCAAGAACGTGCAACTCCAGTGCCTTTGCTTTGGGTTATGGAGCCTCCTAATAGAAAAAATATCAACATAAAACATGAACGGTATTTACAATGGTGGGATGTCGATTGCGGCTTTAAACAAATTTTTTTTTAGGAAGTGCCCATTTACAGGGCCACCAAAAACTTCATCTCCCTCCAAATTCTTCAACCCGTAAGTATTATTTTGCAATACCTCAGAAATCTTGAAGGGACCAATCCAAAGGGCTTCTAATTTACCTTGATTTACCTTGTCTTGTCTGGGCACATCCCATTTGAGCACTAGATCTCCCAGCTGGAAATCCTCTTTTCTTACTTTCCTGTCAAAATACTCCTTGATCCTTCGCTGATGGTCATGTTCTTTGTCCATCATTTTCTCTCTAGTATGATGCACCTCTTCGAACTGATGAATTCTCTTGATCATGTTATCAGGCTCTCCGTGGTAGTCTTGGAATAATTTCTCCACAGGCAAGGCGAGCTAGGAAGGAAAAACTGCTTCAGTCCCATATACAAGTCGGAAAGGAGAGATGCTCAGGGACCTCTTTGTTGTCACCCTGTTAGCCCACAAAGAAAATTTGAGTTTTGAGTCCCATGCTTTCTTGTTGTCCTCTAGCAGTATTTTGATGATCTTCATCATACTTTTGTTAGAGGACTCTGCTAATCCATTGCCTTGGGGATAGTAGGGGGTGGAGTGGATCAGTGAAATTCCAAACTGCTCACAGAATTTGACAAATGGATCGGCCTTGAAGGATGTATCATTGTCAGTGATGATTCTGTTTGGACAACCAAACCTTTCCATAATATCTTCAAAGAAACCAATGACTACTTTGTGAGAAGCGCTCCTTGTGGGGATAGATTCTATCCATTTGGTGAAGTAATCAGTTGCAGTTAAGATCCACCTATGCTGACCACTTGAAGGAGGATGAATTTCCACAATAAATTCCATTCCCCACTGCTGAAAGGGTCCTGAGGCTACTACGGGTTTCAATGGAAAAGACTTGAGCTGCTGCTTCCCAGAGAATTTATGACATTTGATGCAAGCCCTAATTTTTGCACAAACATCAGCGAATAGAATGGGCCAATAGTACCCAGCCCTAATTTTATAGGCTGTGGTTCTCCAGAAATTATTTCCCCCACATAGGCTATCATGGAAATTGAACATAATCTTCTGGGCTGCTTGTGGGTCCAAACATTTCAGAAGCACTCCTAAAGGGTCTTTCCAATACAAGACCTGGTCGATAAAGCAATATCTAATTGTTTTGAGCTTTAAATCTCTTGCTTTACTTTTTCCCATAACATCTGGAGGTCGCAACTCTTGTAGAAAATATATAATGTCTTTATACCGGGTGCATTCTTCTAGTGGAGGGCAGTCCCGAGGAATTTTATCCGACAATTCATCCTGCTGATTTTCTGGGTAAGTGTGGATGAAGTTAACCCCCAAATATTTACAATTAGATTCAACCAATAACTTGGCTAAACCTTGGCCTTTAATTAGTTTGGTGGTCTTTATTTCTAGATCAAACTCAAGGATTTTGGCAATCCACTTGCTCCTTCATCCATCTATGTCAGGTTGAATGAGAATGTCCTTCACAGAAGCTGAAGGGACATATGCAATAACCCTTGAATGAAGGACATAGATTCTGAAATCCTTGAGGGATTTCACCAAGGCATAGGCCTATTTCTCCATGATGTCATATTTGGCTTCTGCATCTTTTAGAGCTCCGTTGAAAAAGGAAATAGGCTGCTCCAACTTTGCATCATTCTTTTGCAGTAAAACAACTGCCACTGTATCAAATGAAGCACAGGAAAAAATCAGAAAATCCTTGGAGTAATTGGAACTGATCAACACAGGTGCCTCAGTCAATGATTTTTTTATTTGGTTGAAGGATTCTCTGGGATCAACAGTCCATTTTACCTCGTTCTCCTTCCCGAGCATGGTTGTGATATGCTTGACTAATTCAACAAAATTTGAAACAACCCTTCTTAGAAAATTATTTTTTCCCAGAAAAGATTGAACTTCCTTCCTGGATCTGGGAAGTGACAAGGTTTGAATAGCCTCTACCCTGCTTGAATCAATTATGACCCCCTCAACTGATACTATGTGCCCCAACAATTTTCCCTCTTTCATGGCAAATAAATATTTCTTATGATTTAGGGAAAGACCAAATCTCCTGCAGTTCAATAAGTCTTTCCTCTGATGACAAAAATGTTCTTTACCATACCTGGAAAACATAGTTATGTCATCCAGATAGATGACCACAAATTTATCTCTTTCTCCAATGAAGGTGATGTCCATGGCTCGCTGAAATGTTACCCATGCGTTCATCAATCCAAAGGGAATTTTGGCATACATGAATGTGCCCCAAGGAGTGGTGAAGGATGTCTTTTCTTTGTCCTCAGGAAGAACAGAGATATGATTGTAGCTAGAGAAGCCATCAATCATGGAAATCCTAGATGAACCCGTCATCCTTTACAATATGTGTTCCATCTTTGGCAAGGGGTAGTTTTCCTTCTTTGAGATCCTATTCAGATTTATGAAATCAACACAGAGTCTGATTTCTCCACTCTTTTTGCTCACTGGGACCAGATTGGCCACCCATTCAGAATATCTCAAAGGGACAATGATTCGGGCATCCAACAACTTCTTTAACTCCCTTTTCATAATATGCAACATCATAGGATTTATTTGTCTTAATTTCTACCTAAACAGTTTGGCCTCCTCCTTCAAGGGGATCTTGTGCTTGATAATTATGGTGTCATATGTTCTGAGGTCTTCATAGGTCCAAGCAAACACATTAGAGAATTCCTTTAATATCTCAGCATACTCAGCCCTCTGCTCTCTTGACAAACTCCTTGACAGTTTGAAATTTTTTGTCTCCTTCTCTTTGCCAATGTTGCACTCAGCTGCATCAACATCACCATTTATCACTTTACCCTTTACTGCCACATCATTTCTATTAAAAAGTCTCTCCAAAGGGACTAGTCCTTTTGGGATATGATTGCTAGGAAGCTGAACAATATGATGATCAACAATTTTGTTCAAAAACACATCGGCCCAAGGATCTATGTCAGAATCATGATCTTGATCGATGTGTAATGCAGAAAACTCCTCCATAGTTTCCAACAATATTTTGACTTCACGATCATCCTCAAACACTTTCCAATGCTTGACATTGTCATGTATAGAGGGCCTGTATTTTACTTCTATATCATACCCAAGCTTAGGTGGCCGAGGGATTCCGAAATTACTTGTTGATATAGCCAAAGAGTTAGCCATGACATTCTCTTCTCTCAGAATAAATGAAATGTTTAAAGCCGAGAAAAAAATGTCAATGATGTCCCATACTTCATTTCTGTAACTTCTGAGCCGAGGGTGTTTGTCCTGATAAATATTTTTGGTCTGCTAGACAATCAACTCGGCATCTCCAAACATTGATATCTCCCCAATCCCCATGTATTTTGTAGCCCTCAAATCCAAAACAAGGGCCTCATATTCTGCCACATTATTGGTAGCTTCAAATTCTAGTTTGTATGACAGAGATATGGTTTCCTGAGCAGGGGAAAAAAAGTCACTCCATCACCAACACATTCTCTAGAAGAGGCTCCATCAAAGAAATTTTTCCAAACAGAGGTAATCGGAGGAGAATATTCATAAGGAGTAAGGGACCGCCTTCTGATTTCAAGAGGGGGTTCGGAAGCTTCAGTGAGTTGCAGTAAGCTGGATCCCAATTCAGTATCAAGGGAAAATATAGGATGATTGGAGGGGTCTGCTTCATCACTGATAATGTAGGCCAACTGAGCTTCCCTGTACAACCTTCTATACTCCTCTCCAAACACTGGAATGGTAACATATGTGAGGTCCATCTGCAAGGTTGCCCCAAGTCTTTTTATCCAAGATCTTGACAATAACATGCTGAATTTGGGAGGAACATAATCCCCCACGATATCCATGACCACACTTTTTATGGGCAGATGAAACAAGGTCACCACCAGATCTTTGATGACCCCAAGACATTGCACCCTCCTCAAATCAAAAGAATATAAATCATGATAATCCTTTGTGATTTCTAATCTAAGTTCTTCCATGATAGTTTTGGGAATGAGATTATGAGAGGCCCCTGAGTCCATCAAACAGTTATGCAACACCTTATTATGAATGTTGAGTGATGTATAGAAGGGAGGGAATGAATCATCTCTATGTTCTACCATTGGACCTAAGATGATTGCTGGATTTTCATATTAGGGATTTACTGAATCTTTGGAATGCAGAGATGGCTCAGACTGCAACAGTTTAGAGAGGGATTTTTTGAAATCTTCGTGCTTGACTAGCTCCGAAAGGGGCACATGGATTCTATTTTTTTGAATTTCGTGCTCAAAGTTAAAGGAGGGAGGGGGATTTAGAATTTCCCTCACCTCTGGGAAAATGTTTTTGGCTATCGGTGAGGGGTCCCGAGCTTTATTTTATGCACTGCTTTTTGCTGCATCTTTAGCAGGCTTCTCCGCTCTGGAAGGCTGATCAGGGATGTCATACTTCCCCTCTTTCTTCTTTGACCTAAGGTTATATTTTCTGGGAATACTACTAGGATTCTCCCCCTTACTTAGCTCATTTATTTGGATGTTCATGAGGGACTCCTTGTATGCAGATTGATTCAAATGGGGAAATGAGGAGGTGTCTCCAAGACAATGGATTTCAGGATCAATCTCTTCTTCCTCCCTCTCTTCGTCAGCAACAAGGTTATTTTGGAGAGGGGTTTGGATTTTATGATCATCTCTATCTCTGTTCCAAGGCTCTCTTGGAAGTATCTGAGGGGTTTTACTTGGTATTTTGAAGTTGCCTCTATTTTCAACATTTGGGGAATTCTTATAACCTTGTTTCCCTTCAAAATTCATCCTCTCCATTTCTGCAGACGAGGATTTCACCATCTTGGTCAATTCRTCTACTTGAGGATGTGACGCAGAAGAACCAGAAGTTGAGGCCTCAAATCTCCCTCTTCCTCTGTCTCTGTCATCCTTGTTCCTAAGTCTTTYAACTGCTAATACATTGGATTCTACTTCGAGGGCTGCATCTTTCATATGAGCCAGGGAAGTAGCTCTTCTCTCTCTGAGCAGGAGGCAGAAATCAGGGTCAAAAGCACTAGCATAAATGATTTTGGTAGAGGCTTCTGTAGGCTTTATCTCAGCAGGGATATTATTGTACATTTTGTTGAATCTTTTGGAGAAGTCAGAAACATATTCTCCCTCTTTTCTCTTTAAGGACCCGAAATCTGTGATATAATACATAAAATATTTTTTACCCCCCTACTGCCTCAAGAAGACATCATATAGAGCCTCAATCCCAACGATAGATCCAGGGGTCAATCCCCTAAAAGACTTTCTAACCTCACCATCTAGGCTCTGGACAAAAACTCTCATCCGCACATCTTCGTTTTCAATATTCATATTGTCTGCATAACTATAGAAGGAAGCAAGGTGTTCTTCAACAATTATGTCTTCCTCTCTAGTGAATTTGGGCATATACTTTAGGTAATCTCCCATAGGGACAGAGTTCATTGGCTGAGGTAAGATCAGAGGGGAATACCTTGCAGTCACTATGGCATCCATTATGTTTCTAGGGGGATTAGCACCTACCATAGGAATGATAGGTGGAGGAGAAATAGGAGGGGAAGGGGTTCAAACAGAGGATATTGGGACTAAGATTCTAGGAGGAAAGGGAAACAACAGAAGATTTGGAGAAAGACCTACAGGGCTTGAGGGAACATAATTTTCCCTTTCTGTGAAACCAGTAACTCTAACAGGAGGAGGGGTGGTAAAGTCCAAAGTGGGAAAATATTCTGAGGTTCTGGGTTTAAACAATGGTACTACTTCATGGGAAATGGGAGTGACAAAGATTTATCCCTCCAATCCCAGACCAGGAGGAGAGAACTCAACAGGAGCACTCCCGAACTTTAAACTTCAGAAAACTCAAACCGATGGTATAATAGGAAAATAAGAAGCAGATATCGAAGTTTCTACAGGAGGATAATGAAAATCATATGAAATACCTGGTTCAACTGTAGAAGTACCTTCTCGAGGGGCCTTTCCCTTTCTGATAATTTTCTCTGGGTCAGCTTTAGGAGTTTATAAAGGCAGTTGTGGATTAGACCTAGTGTGTCTGCCTCTAGAAGCCATAGTTGAAACAATGGAGTCGTCACAGTGGAGTCTCCAGGTGCAGAGTTGCAATCTCGATGTACTAAGTTATGATGCACCTTCAGAACCAGTAAGCTTTGTCATTCAATCCCAGGGAAAATATTCAATTCATCCATGAAAACGGTGCCAAAAATGTTAGCAGTGGAAGTCACCTTTGGATTGCAGTAGAGGTAAGCCCAATACCCATCAGTTTATTATGTCACAGTGAATAAATTTTAACGGGGGTCTAATGGATGCATACTCAGGACTATATCGCTTTAACTCAGAAAATTGGGTTGGTATGCACAGTTAAGTGAGGTCTTGATCTAACTTTAGTCAGTAATTTGGTATAGTGGTGAGTAGGGGGAAGAAATTGAGAAGAGTGAAGAGGTCTGCTATGGACATCCGATCTTCCAACAACCTAAGGAGGAAAAGCTTCAAATACAAGATCCTCTTGAATTCACGACTTCAGGAAACTAAAAATTCTATAACAGTACTGCAATCAAACATACATTACGATACAGTCACAACAACCCAATTGGATCATCCATTCCTGAGCTCTCAGTATCAGAGGGAAAGGAGAACACAAGAAACTGATTAAACCTAGTTGCAATGTCACTGTGATCAGACCTACATCACAAAAACATAACTACCCTCGACTGTATCATCCATGTCCAAGCGTTCTAACATAGTTGTTACAGAGAGACGGAAGGAAACTGACTTACATTAAACAAGAAGTCTCAAATACAGATACATAACCAGAAACCAGAGATTTAATAAAACATTACAATGTGGGAGCATAGCTCAACCATCGACCCTAACAAAATATCAAAACTGAGTATTTATACTCAAAGCAACTTGCTCCCTTCAAAAGCATGCTCTGGTCATTTCATTCAAGGCTTGGCATCTACATCATCCTCTGTCAGTTTGCACTTGCATTCTTATGTCAGACGCAAGATCAAATCAGTATGGGCTTCACAACAAAATCCATGATAGGGTAAATTTCAGCTGACAATCTGCCTTCTACAACCAATTCTCCAATGCTTTCCATTTATGTGGTGAAACGAGGTTTCAACCACCTTCCCTATTTTCATTAACTACTTTCCTTGGGGTCAGGATGAGGCCTGAAACCCATGAATGTTCCAGGCGAGCTCATGACTCCTTTGAGTCAATTTTGATGCCTCGAGGTCATGCCGATCTTTCTCTGTGACCCACTCGGGTGCTTAGATATTTTGTGCATCTCCTTTCCTTTGCCCCACGCGATCGCAGGTCGTGACCTTGTGCTTATCCATATGAAATCTCAGGATTTAACATTTCGAGAGTTTTCAGTCCCCTTGATTTCAAATATCCCGATACTTGTTCCCACAAAATGACCCATTTGGATTGACGGTCAGATATTCTTTGAAATTAATGACCACGATCATTTCCTTGAACAATCTCAGCCGCCCGCTGCTCCACAACCGCTTTCCCTTTCTTTATGGCCCTGCTTTCATATGATCGCTCGCTGTGATCATGGGCCCAAATCGTAGGCACGTAGTGATTTTTCATTTCGTGAAACAACGTTGTGCTCCATTCTTAAACCCCCAAGTCACAAAATCACGATCGCTCAGATCGAATGTCACACATCCCTTTACATCAACCGACCCAGATCATATCATCATTTTGGGACCTCAGACCATCAACACTTCTCACATCAGCCTTCCTGAAAAGAATTTTCTCCACGGTTCAGATCTTACGCCGCATGGCCTTCTGAAATGGACGACCTGGATCATTTCACGACTTCGCATTTCGTGAGTCCTCATGACTCGACTCTTTGACTGCTCCATTCTGCGAGTCAGTGAAATGCTGATCCTGCGCCACGCGTACTTCCCGGTTCCAACGGCTTGGTGCTCACGACTGCTGCTTGTGAACAACTAATTGGATGAATAAATAAGGGATCAGGAAAGAAAAAGATCAATGATAGAGTTAAAGAGAGAAGTGATCGACGTTAGGGAAAACAAGAAGTCTTAGGGCCGATATTTCTTAGGCAAGCTGCTAAGGAAAAAATAGGTCAATCAAAATAGATGAAGGAAAATAGAAGAAAAACTATAAGCCAAGAGAAGAAAAACTTATGATCGGGTTTGCAGGAGGGGGAGAGATAGGAAAAATTACATACCTAGGTAGAAACCACAACTCACAAGACTATAACAAGTTTATGTGCTAACAATATTAATGAGAGAAATGTACAAGATTGTAAAAATACAGAGTGAAAGACTCGCTAGAATGGTGACAACTTATCTTTGAGAAGAGATGTGACGACTACTCACATTCACAAGAATATTATTACAATGAGGCTCTAAAGACCTTTTTAACATAAAGAAAATCCAAAACCCTAACCCTGGAAAATGAAAAGCCAACAATTTTGTGGACCCCGTTTTGGGTAGTTTGGTGTATCGACTTCCGAGGGGCATAACGTTGTCATATGATCTTTGTTTGGGGAACATGATAGATCATTGGAAAGGTATTGTCGAGGAGATTCATTTTCAGGGCTCAATCAAAGACTTTGGTAATCTTTTGGGTGCTCAATCCCGAAAAAACTTCATTTAGGCCCTCAAAATGGCCCCGAAAGTTTAAGAACCAAAAACCTGCTAAAAATAGTAAGTTTCCAGAAGACAGTTTTTTGCTAGTTGGAATAGATGGGTGGCCACATATATCCACCTAGATAAATCCTCCCTCCTCAGGAAAAAATGGTCTCCGTTGCGTTGAGTTCCTGAGGGAGAGGGTAAAGTGATTGGTGAATCTAAATACTGGTGAGTTGTTTCCCTTGCTGGAAACATTGTGCTGCTTGGTTTGTGGAAGGCTGTCATGAACCTGTTGCTGGTGGGGTTGAATCTGTTCAACCAGTCGAGCTACATGAGATGACTGTGTGACGAAGGAATATTTGTGCTTTGTTGCAATATTATCGACCTTCTTCTATTGGATAAAGGTGCTTGGACCGAGGCTGTAGTGTCCTTCTATTCTCTTTTTGAACAAATTGTGAAGAAGATGAATTTTGTAGTATGAGATACTACCTTGTGGCACTGTTTAGGTGGGACAGTAGTCGAAACTACCTCTGGTATCCTGTATAGATGAACCCCATAATAAAAATGACACTATGGGGTTGAGACTCATAAATGGAATGGCACTTCCACATATATGGCTAGCCCAAAAGAACATCACAAACATCTAGTGGGGAAAAAACACATAATACCTCATCCTTGAAGGGCTGGATGTGGTATGACAATCGACACTACTGGCTGACACAAAGATCTTGTCCCTTGCGAAGCCATCCGATGTTGTATGGTTGTGGATGTGGTGTTGTCAACAATCCAACCTGTTTGATGACCTCTGATGAGACGAGGTTCTTCTCGCTTTCGCTATCAACAATAAAATGCAACGGGGTACCCTTCACCTACATCTGTGAATGAAAAAGGTGCTCCCCCACTTCAAGATATGCTGGTTATTTTGGTTGAATTGCTGCATTCAAAAAAATAGTAGTGGGGTCTGCATCGATGATTTGTCTTCTACCAGTATTTTTTGAATCATATTTCAAATCAAGGTTAGGCTCCTTGTCTTTGATCTTTGCCACCAATGACTATTTTGAGCGACATTCATCGATGTTGTGCCATGGAATTTTGTGGAAATCACACTATTTTCCAGTGTCCTTCTTCGTCTTTCTGTTACCCTTCTTTTCTCATGGCTTGGAATGGTTTTTTGAAGGCTGATTGTTATGTATGTCTTTACCATACTTTGGTTGTTCTGTATTTGAATACAAAAACTCCCGCTTGTTATGGTGCTTAAATTTCTACTCGATTTTAACAACATATCGATAAGCATCACCCTGTGATGAGATGTTCAAAAAATCCATTTGAATTTGGATGTATCTGTGCAGAGCCCCACGGTATTTCAGAACCATTTGTCACTCAGAGTCTTTGATACCCAGCTTGGTGCAAAAGGTGTGGAAGATATTGGTGAACTCCAACACTGCATGGCTCCTCTCTTTTCGTAGTGTGGTCCAGATCATGTACCAGTCGTCATAGTTTCCAACAGGGTAATATTGTTCCTTGAACGCATCCACAAAAAATCCCAAATAGGTTCGACCCCATATATTTCAGACTCCTCTGTGGAAATTTTTTCCCAACAATTTTCCCACCAATGTTTGACATGGGGGAGAGCCTTAAGGATTGCGAAGGTGATATTTTCCCTGTTGGAGAAATTATGAACAAAGAAATAACCTTCTAGCAGATTTAACCATTTTTCTAGGGCATCCTCATCTATCTGTCCTCCAAATATCAGAATATCAAAATTAACATGTACCTTGAAAGGTGAGGTGCCTCCAAAGTGGCCGCTTGATGAAGACGCACTTGTTGTTATCACCAGGTGTTGAAGGAAGTGGGAAAAATTCTCCATCATTTCGTCCCTCTGTCACGTGAGAGCTTTCTCAAGCAACAGATTAATAAAATATTCTACTCTATTTTTTTTCTTTTCTTCTACCTTGGAGGGTTTCTTGGGCATGAGAGAGTGATTGTTCTCAAGAGATATAAGCACGAGACCCAACTTTCTATACTCGGACCACGTCAGGGACATGCACTGAAAAAAATGATCAAGAGTAACCTGCTATGATACCACTGATCTGGATTATTTTCGGCACGAATTGAGAGCGGAGATATAATACATAAATGTATAGATATATCTCCGATATCCAATAATATAACATAAATATATCAAATATGCAACCATAAACAAAGAGATACAATAATACACAATTTCTATTAATGACCAAAATGTACAAGATTATAAAAATACAGAGTGAAAGACTCGCTAGAATGGTGGCATGTTATCTTTGAGAAGATATGTGATGAATACTCACATTTTCAAGAAGATGATTACAATGAGGATCTAAAGGCATTTTTAACATAAATAAAAACCAAAACCCTAACCCCAAAATATGAAAATCCAATAGTTTTGTCGACCCCGTTTTGGGTAGTTTGGTGTATCAGCTTCCCAGGGGCATACCTTTGGCATGCAATCTCCATTTTGGGTGCATGATATCTCGTTGGAAAGGTATCGTCGAGGAGATTCATTTTTGGGGCTCAATCAGAGCCTTCAATTATCATTTAGTTGCTCTATATTGAAAAAAATTCATTTAGGCCCTCAAAATGGCGCTAAAAGTTTAGGAACCGAAAACCTGCTAAAAATAGTAAGTTGCCAGAAGACTATTTTGTGCCAGTTGGAATAGGTGGGTGGCCATAGATATCCACCTAGATCAATCCCCCCTCATTAGGAATAAATGGTCTCCATTGTGTTGAGTTCCCGGGGGAGAGTGGAAAGCGATTGTTGAATCTGAATTTTGGTGAGATGTTTGCCTTGCTGGAAACGTTGCGTTGCTTGGTTTGAGGAAGGATGTCATGAAACTGTTGTCGGCGGGGTTGAATCTGTTCAACTAGTTGGGATACATGTGATAACTATGCGCAGAAATAATATTTGTTCTTTTCTACAATCTTATCGACTTTCTTCTTTTGGGTAGAAGGTGATTGGACCGAGGCTGCAGTGGTTGTAGTGTCCTTTTGTTCTCCTTTTGAACATATTGTAAAGAAGATTAATTTTGTAGTATGATATACTACATTGCGGCACTGTTTAGGTGGGATAGTAGTTGGAAAAACCTTTGTTATCCTTTAGAGATGGACCCCCAGAGTAACAATGACACTACGATGTCGAGACTCATAAATAACATGGTGCTTCCACATATATGGCTCACCAAGGAGAACATAAAAAACATCTAGAAGAGAAACATCAGAGACATCCAGAAGAGAAACATCACATAATACCTCATCCTTGAAGGGATGGATGCCATATGAAAATCCAAATTAATGCTGACATGAAGATCTCGTCCCTGGCAAAACCACCTGATGTTGTATGGTTGTGGATGTGGTGTTCTCAACAATCCCAACTATTTGAGGACCTCTGCTGAAACAAGGTTCTTCTGGCTTCCGCTATCAACAATAAAATGTAGCGGGGTCCCCTTCACCCACATCTGTGAATGAAAAAGGTACTCCCCCTCTTTAGGATATGCTGGTTCTTCTGGTTGAATTGTTGTGGTCACGATAATAGAAATGGGGTCTGCGTCGATGATCTGTCTTCTACCAGTATTTTTTGAATCAGATTCTGAATCAGGGTTCAACTCCTTGTCTTTGATCTCAGCTACCAATGACTATTTTGAGAAACATTCATTGGTGTTATGCCAGGGGATTTTGTGGAAATCGAACCATTTTACAGTGTCCTTAGTCTTTCCGTTACCCTTATTTTCTTGTGGCTTGGAACGATTTTTTGAAGGCTGGTTGTTAGGGCCGTCTTTACCATACTTTGGTTGTTGCGTAGTTGCAGATCCGAACTCCCACTTTTTTTGGTGCTTAAATTTATGCTCGATTTTAAGAACATATCGATAAGAAGCACCCATTGATGAGATGTCTAGAAAATCAATTTCAGTTTGGATGTATCTGTTTAGAGCCCCACGGTATTTCAGAACCAATTGTTGCTCAGAGTCTTTGATACCCATCTTGGTGCACATGGTATGGAAGGTATTGGTGAACTCCGAAACTGCTTTCCCCCTCTCTTGCTGTAGTGTGGTCCATATCACGTACTAGTCGTCATAGTTTCCAACAG
>SNQJ01S0026659.1:123649-147726 GCA_010110895.2 Picea sitchensis | reverse complement strand
GCTAATTAGGGGCACTTCCTTGGCATGGTGACTAGAGCTGACAACGTTACCCACAAGTACTTTCGCAGAGATGAGAAGGCTGGCTCGTGATGAGACCCCCTTTCCCTTGGCCATGCAACCAAGAGTCACTTCCCTGGCCTGGTAACCAGCTGGTGGAAATGTCATACTGCTAGGTACCCATGGACCTAATAGGCTGGCTCATGATGAGACCCCCTATCCTCTGATTAGGTCTCATTTTATTATTTCTTCAGGTCCCTCTTGTTTCTTTCTAAGAAGATTTTTATTGCTTTATTGGAGATCCCTGGGCGAAGCATCTTGAGGTTCATTTTTAGGCTTTTATCTTTTACCAACTTGCTTTTACCTTCTAGGCCTTTAGCCCCTTCTTCCCACGAGGTAAGGTGCAGTCCTGAAATAGGTCAACACAATGCCTAGACAAGGGGAATGGGATAGGTGAGTGAGAACCATTATGTAAGAGTGGTGCTATGATGGGAGCAGACGATGGCTTTTCAGAAATCCACCAAGTGTCAAACCAAAACCTACAGACACAGGCTTGCTAGGTCACCCTGTCAATCCCCCCAAACATGGTCAAGTGGACAAATGTAAGATCCAAGCAGTTGTTAGAGATAAAAGGAATCAGATGCATATATTTAAAGGTTTTAATGATCAAATGTGACACATACCATGATACCTGGACCAATTACCTCATGGAGCAAGAACCTCTTCTGATACAGGACCAAGACAATGGTGATGGATGCTACTGCTGACAAGACAAAGACAATGGAAGAAGAAAAGGTGGGCCCTCCAGGGCCATGCTTAGGTCAATCCTGCTCTCGGTACTCCATGTCTAGGATCTGTGGGTCTCGAGACATGATCTCCTAGTTATCCCTAAAAAGTGATGATAACATCTGGCTCCGACTCGGGGACATGTGCTCATCATAGAGCGCATGAGAACCTCATCATCTCTAGAATAACCTGCAAAACTACTCAATATATATAGAAGTATCAGTAACAAAATTGGGGTGGTAATGCCACCCCAACATACATATAGATATATATACTAAAATAAAACAATCAACATGCGAATGTAAAGCAAAGTACCTACCTTTACTTACTTGTTGGATAGATGTTCGATGTAGTCAAACGAACAGTGTAGCCAATCCAACAATGTCCCATGATACCTGCCTTTGTGCTTCATCATAAACCAAAATAGTGATAAATAAAGAACAAAAATGTCATGAGTTAGAGTATATATCATATCATCAGAAATCTCAAAGTCTAACTCATGGAGGCGGGTGGGAGGGATAAAATCCTGCCAAGTCCATATCTGAGGAAAACACTCAATCCACCTTCGGAAAGGGTCATGAAAAGTCCAAGGTTCAGAACACTGACTATGAGGGTTGGTAAACTGTCTACCTGGGACATCTTCACACTCTGGAGCTCCGGAAGGAATTGACAAATATTTATCAGAGGATTGGCAAGCTCTCAAGGGAAAGTTGAAAAAATTAGATGATAGATTGAAATCTGTAGTTTTCAACCAATCCTTGGATTCTTGGGTTTTCTTTAGAGGAAACTCAGTGCAAAAGGTATAATTTCCAACTACACCTTTAGTGATACAACAAGGTAAGTCGGTAAGAGGTGGCTGGAGAAAAATGTCACGAGAATATCTCTTTAGGAAAACAACGTTCTTACTCCTGTCAAAATTTGAGCACAACGGTGGTTGATAGTCATCTTCATAGAATAAATCCAAATTCTCAGAGGAGAAATCATCAAAGTCCTCAAGGTATGACCGAAAATCATTAGGAAAGCATAGCATCAAGTCATCCTTGGGTGTTTGGGGAGCATCGGTAAAAAACTCATCTCCTTGTTGCCACTGGTCAAGAGCTCGTTGTGATAATTGCAAAGGGAATACTTGGAGATGATTTCTTATTTCATAGATAGGATCCATATCATAACCAACTGCATCCCACCTACGTCTCCCAACATGTATGAACTCATCAAAATCAGCTATGTCAGTGTCAGTATCATAACATGGAGGGTTGAAATCATTCAAAAGCTCACCCATCTCCTCCTCTTTTCCCAAATCATAAAGTAGACAATTACCCGAATCTTGGAGAGGAGGGTAACTTACCTTTTCTTCTTGTGTAGGAGCTTCTATGACTTGGGCATCTTTGGCATGCATTACTGTCTTATCCTTGGTCGTGCAACAAGGAAGATGCTCTTCATTCGGGGATTCCATTTCTCCATCGCTCTCTGAATCATGAAATAAGGTATCATCAAAATCTTGAAAAGGAAAGAAACTAACCTTATCGTCTAGTTGTTGTGCATGTGGAGAAGGCTTATGGATCACTTCATCAAGAGGAAGAGGGCATGTTGATACTTCATTATTGGGTTCTGGCTCCTCAACTATTTCTTCAACAATTCCTCGTCGATTTGTGATTTGTTCTCCTTCTTCTTGGAGATCAATGATGAAGCTCTCAAGGGTAAACAAACTCTCTCCATTAAGAGTACTTAAGGTAAAGAGGCATCCTATATCAAACGAGGAGATATTCTCCTCAATCACTGCGGCCATGTAGTAAGCTTCATCGAGCATCCTTGAGGTTATTTTATCAAGAAGGAAACTCAAATATCCCAAAAGTGCATGAGTAAAGAGATGGACCAGGTATCTCTCCTCGGGATGATGACTCTCAAGAATCTGATATAGCATGTTCTCAAATATAATATGGAATTATTTGACAGTTTCATCCTTAGCTTGTCTTATGTGCTTGAGTTCTTCTAATAATATTGGGATGTCTTCTTGTTGGATACCCCATATCCCAAGATAAACTTTCTCAAATTGCTCCATAGTTATGATGCTGGCCTCGGGGAGGTTATCATACCATTTTTTGGCATTGTAACAAAGCATGGCAGAGAAAATTTTCATGACCATGTCTTCAGCATAATCATTGATCGGGTAGGATAGGAAGAAATTCCAGAAATT
Organism: Picea sitchensis; assembly: GCA_010110895.2. Lineage (NCBI taxonomy): Eukaryota > Viridiplantae > Streptophyta > Pinopsida > Pinales > Pinaceae > Picea > Picea sitchensis. The sequence goes on along the minus strand of SNQJ01S0026659.1, from coordinate 144,749 downwards.
TCTCATGTGATAGTCAACTCTCTCTCTATCACCACCAGAGAATCCAGGGAGAAAATTTATGTATTCAAAGGGAATTTGTTGAGGGTACCCTGGGATGTTACTCATGTCTAAAGGCTTGTAGTTCCCAGGATCCCATTGTGAAGTCATTGTTGGCTTCGTCATTAGTGGAGTCGCCATATAGTTTTCTTGAAATTATCAAAGAAATAGGGAAAAAACCCTAGTGGAGTCACCATGTAAGCTTGTAAGATAAGGCTCTGAGGCAAGGCTTACCGAAAATATTTGTAATTTGAGGAGAATTGACTCAGTGTTCCCCAGAAATGGCGCAAAAATGTTATCGCACAATTTGTAGCTAGGAAGAAAGGATATAAAGTAGAAGGCCAAACTGGCATAACATGAACCTATCCCACCCAATGTCACCACGATGGCGAGGTTATTTCTCTTTAGGGAGGTGAGCCCCAGGGGAGACGTCCCCGATGACCTGGAGTTTTGAAGAGGCTAAAGGATAATCAGATAATGAAAAGTCCCCCCCCTTCACAAATCACCACTAGAGCAGATAGTTCGGCATATAGCCAACAAAGATAACCAAGTAGAATCCCTGCCCGAGAACAAAGCAACAATAAATTGACATATGCAGGCTTTGGTTAGTACTTCATATATATCAAAGACTATATGATATTCAATGTAAGCAATTTGAAAGTAAATGTTGATGAAGTCAATGTTTACAAAATAACAATAAAATAATGTCATTTCACCAATAAATACTAGAACGATATGGAATTCAATGTAATAAACCAACACTTTACTCAATTTATGCCTAAAACCACATTCAATTGCTCACAAGATGAATCGTTGCTGCAATAAAGATGAAATATCCAATAATGACATCGACAACTTAGGGTTAGTAGGGTTAGCTAGAGTTAGGGTTAGTGTAGTTAGGGTTTCAATTCAAAATATTTAGGAGAGTTTAGATCAAGTTCTACTTCAACATTTGAGGTCTTAGATCAGTGCCTTAAGGTTTAATGGAGTCATAAGTGAAGGAGGCACAGGTTGAAGGAGGAAATATTTCAAGGACTAGAGGGAAAAGTTTTGAAGTGCTGCTAAAGCAGGGCCTCAAAATCGGAACCCTAGGGGTGAGAGCTCACTCTGGTGTTGATAAAGCAAGGCCTCATGCTCTCTCCTCCTTCCCAAAAAATCTCTAGCTCAATAATAACAAAATATAACCAAAACAAGAGCGTTTCAGAGTTGTTTTGATCAATTTCACTTCAATGCTGGAGGTCTTAGGATCAGTGCCTTCTAGGGTAAAATGGAGTCAATTTAAAAGAGGACGCAAGGGTTGAAGGAGGATGGCTAAGGACTGGAGGGAAGAGCTTTAAAGTGTTTCTATGGTAGGGCCTCAGAGACAAAACCCTAGGGGAGAGAGGCTCACTTTGGTGTTGCAATGGCAAGGCCTCATGCTCTCTCCTCCTTCCTTAGATGGAAAAAATGGCTAGCATGAAAGATAAAGTCAAGACAAGAGAGTCAAATGAGGGATAGTGTTTCTCCAGCAAGGCTCTATCATCAAACCCTAGAAGAAAAACAACCTTAACTGTAGATAACTTAGGCCTGGGATGTCTTCTCCTTCTTGAACTCAAACATGTATTACTAGCAAAGGGAGAAAAGGGGAAAGGAGTGTAGCTATGACTAGGCTCTCTTTTTTCTCTCCAATAGCTGGAAAACTATCTATCAAGGAACATGAGACAAGGACCTACTTGTGTGCTTGTCACCTAGGGTTTTTTATTATAAAATTATAAACATATGCCAGAATATAAGACTACAACCATTCATTCAAGAAGCTTTGCAGAAAAAACACTTACATATCACCATGAAATAGTATGCAAACCCTAGTTGTAACACCTTCCTTCAAGAGAATTGCCAAAATATGCCAAAAAAGTCTTCCTTCAACAAGTGCACCTTCCTTAAATCAACCAAATACCCAAGATAGGGCGCAAATTTTGAGACCTCACTAATGAGTGAGTCAATTGTGATGATAAAATGAGAGTGCAAATCCCTCATTTATACAAAACCTTGACCTAATTTTACATTTTAGGTCAGGTAAAAGGCTGACAAGGACAAATTATCAAAATCATACTGTTTTACATTAAATTGTCAAATTAAAACCCTAATTGAGCTATAAAGAGATAAGAATCCCCTCTAAGGGAAGCATTAGCCCCTTCTAGGGAAAATGGGGCATCCTGGAGCAAAACGTTAGCCCTCCTTGGGCTTCTCCAACCTGCCACATGTGCCAATACTACCCAGTCTGCCTCCCAAAATGTCCATACTACTGTATGAAATCATGGCTATGATGGGTGACATCCTAGGCCTTCCAAGGCCAACGTTCCACTGAAAAAGGGCAAATCCCCCTAGGTCAAGCTCTGCCGGGGTGCCTGTGATGGGATGTCCTCTTCTTATCTGGTGTAAAGACTCTGATCAACCTCTATCCTATCTCTACCCCCTGATGGGGTCTCAACATCCATCTGGTGGGCTCTTCAGCCCCATGGAGGTCCGAACTGATCATCTCCCCATGTGTACCAGTCCAAATGGTACCTGTCCATTGGGTATGGTCCTGCACATCAAAGGCTACACCCTCCATGGGGTCATCAGTCATAGGGATCATAGCAATGTCAAATACATTTCATCATTATTATTATTAAACACATGCATAAAATCCCTAATACATCAATCAATAGCTCAAAGACGTTACACAAGCCTACAATACAAGTCTGGGGAAAAGGACAAGGCTTCCTATTGGGCTAGTGTCCATAGAAAAAGGAAAGTTCCTAGAAAGATCTCATCCAAGCCATGTAAGTGGATGATGTGGTCAGGGGATGTCCAATCATGTGGGTGTAGTAAGGGGAAAGGATGCAACGTGTTACCTGTGCGTGCCTTTGTAGAAGGCGATCTGTACCTGTCATGGATGCATTTTTTCCAATCCCATTCTTCCCTTTATTCTTTTTATTCCTTTATTTTCGTTTTTTGTTCAAAATCTAATCAGGGGACACTACCTTGGCATGGTGACCAGAGATGACAGTGTTACCCATAAGTACTTTTGCAGAGATGAGAAGGCTGGTTCGTGATGAGACCCTCTTTCCCTTGGCCATGCAACCAAGAGTCACTACCCTGGCATGGTAACCAACTGGTGGCAATGTCATACTGCTAGGTACCCATGGACCTAATAGGATGGCTCATTATGAGACCCCCTATCCTCTGATTAGGTCTCGTTTTATTATTTCTTCAGGTCCCTCTTGTTTCTTGCTGAGAATCTTTTTATTGCTTTCTCAGAGATCCCTGGGCGAAGCATATCGGGGTTCATTTTTAGGCTTTTATCTTTTACTAGCTTGCTTTTACCTTCTGGGCCTTTATCCCCTTCTTCCCACGAGGTAAGGTGTAGTCCTGAAATAGGTAAACACAATGCTTGGACAAGGGGAGTGGGATAGGTGAGCGAGAAACAAGATGTAAGGGTGGTGCTATGATGGGAGCAGACGATGGATTTTCAGAAATCCCCCCAGTGGCAAACCAAAACCTACAGACACAGGCTTGCTAGGGCACCTTGTCAATCCCCCCAAACATGGTCAAGTGGGAAAATGTAATATCCAAGCAATTGTTAGAGATAAAAGGAATTAGATGCATATATTTAAATCTTTTAATGATCAAAGGTAACACATACCATGATACCTGGACCAATTACCTCATGGAGCAAGGACCTATTCTGATACAGGACCAAGCAATGGTGATGGATGCTACTGTTGACAAGACAAAGACAATGGAAGCAGAAAAGGTGGGCCCTCCAGGGCCATGCTCAGGTCAATCCTTCTCTCGATACTGCATGTCTAGGACTTGTGGGTCTCGAGACATGATCTCCTAGTTATCCCTAAAAAGTAGGGATAACAGGTCCCATTCTTATGGATTTTAAGGAATTAACCATGCAATTCCAACAAGAGGGACAAAGGTATCACTTCCAAGGTCTGACATCTTGTTCTCCTAAGATCATCAGTTCCCATTGCATGGAAAAAATCCTCAAGAAAGGCCACTCCAGTATTATTGCTCAACTCCATTCTATTCACGTGATTGAGACACCCTCTATGCATCCTGACCTACAAGCTATTCTCTCCAAACACCAAGCTATTTTTTCCACTCCTAAGGGACTTTCTCCTTCTCGTGGTGTTCATGATCATTCCATAACCCTTGTTCCTGGTAGTCTTCCTCCCAATGTTCGCCCTTATCATCATCCCTTTTCCCTAAAGAATTAAATTGAGAAAATCATGTAGGAATTTCTCCAAGCAGGTGTTATCCGCCCCAATACCAACCCTTATTCTTCTCCTGTGGTCATGGTACTTAAGAAATAAGGTACTTGGCACATGTGTCCTGACTTTCATGCCATCAATAAATCAACCATCAAGGACAGGTTTCCCATTCCTATCATTGATGATCTCTTGGGTGAGTTGAGTGGTGCTCAGTATTTCATCAAACTTGATCTACGTTCAGGATACCACCAGATCCGTATGAAAGATGTTGACATCCCCAAGACTGATTTTCAAACTCATGAGGGTCACTATGAGTTCTTGGTATTTCCATTTGGCCTGCGTAATTCCCCCTCCACCTTCCAAAGCCTCATGAATCATGTCTTCTGTCCTTTTCTCCATCATTTTTTCTTAGTTTTCTTTGATGATATTCTCATATACAGTAAAACTTGGCAATCCCATCTTTCCCATGTGGATTAAGTTCTTAATATACCCTCTCAGCATCATTTTTTCCTTAAACACTCTAAATGTGCCTTTGGCACCTCAAAATTTCAGTACTTGGGTCATATTATTGGAAAGGATGGTGTCCGGGTGGATACTAAGAAGATTGAAATCATGCAGGATTGACATCGCCCCAAGACTATCAAAATCTTGCATGGTTTTCTAGGTTTAACAGGATATTATCGCAAATTTGTTCATAATTATTGAAAGATTGCGGAGCCTCTCACTTCTCTACTTAAAAATAATTCTTTCACTTGGAATCCTACATTTGATCAGGCCTTTCAAGCATTGAAGGTGGCTATGTGCACTACTCTAGTCTTGGCCCTTCCTGATTTCACAAAGACCTTTTTCCTTGAATGTGATGACTCTACGAGAGGAATTGGAGCAGTCCTTATGCAAGAGGGCAAAACTTTGGCCTTTACCAACAAACAATTGTCAAACCACCATTTGGGCCAATCAATCTATGAAAATGAAATGTTGTCTATTATGCATGCAGTAGATCTCTGGTGCCCTTATCTCTTGGGGAAACACTTCCAAATTAAGATATATCATCAAAGCCTCAAGTATTTTCTGGAGCCGCGACCTTCCTCTCTAGAGAAACAAAAATGGGTAACTAATCTCTTTGGATATGATTATGAGATCATTTACAAGAAAGGCAAAGAAAATGTGGTTGTTGACGCTCTTTCTCGAAAATATGAAGATGAAGGGTCCCTTTTATCCCTATCCTTCATTGTCCCATATTGGCTCCAAGTTGTTTTCCAGGAATGTCTACAATATCCTAAAATTTCACATCTGATCCAACAATTGCAAGACAATTCTCCAGTTTCCCTAGGGTACTCTTGGCACAATGATGAGATTTGCTACAAAGGCCGTTTTTATTTAAGTAAATAGTCACAACTTAAATCCACGTTTCTTTCTGAGCTTCATGCTACTGCCAGAGCTGGGCACCCAAGGTTTACCAAAACCTATGACAGGGTCAATCATTGTTTTTTCTAGGATGCTATGAGAAAAGATGTTCACACTTTTGATGGCTGGATGTGATGTTTGTCAACATAATAAGGGAGAAAAAATAAAATCCCATGGCACACTCCAACCTCTTCCGATTCCACCTGCTATTTGGATGGACATCTCTATAGATTTCTTTGTGGGATTACCTAAATAAGGAAATAAGTCAGTCATCATGGTGGTAGTTGATCATCTTTCCAAGTATGCTCATTTCTTTACTCTTCAACATCCATTTACTGCCTCCACTGTGGCTCAACTTTGCATGGATCATGTCTTCAAGCTTCATGGCATGCCTCATTCTATTGTTTCTGATCGAGACCCCACTTTCACCAACAATTTTTGGCAATAACTGTTCAGGCTACAGGGCACCCAATTTCATCTCAGCATCGCCTATCATCCTCAGATTGATGGTCAAATTGAATTTTTCAGCAAGTGTTTGGAGACTTATTGGAGGTGTTTTTCCTCTGAAAGGAAAAATCAATGGGCTCAATGGTTACCATTGACTGAATGGTGGTATAACACTTCTTACCATACAACTACTCATATGACTCCTTTTGAAGTAGTATATGGAAAAAATCCACTTTCCATTCTCTCCTACATGCCAGGTGTCTCAAAGGTTCAGGTGGTTGACCAAACACTTATAGTTCGAGAGGTTATTCTTCGTACCCTCAAAGATAATTTGGTTATGGCTCAGAATTGAATGAAGCAACAAGATGATCAAGGTCGCTCAGAACATCAATTTGTTGAAGGCGATCATGTATTTCTTCATATGCAACCTTATAAACAAACTTCACTCAAGGTTGAACATTGTCAGAAATTGGCGCCCAAATTTTATGGTCCTTATACAATTCTCAAGCGTGTGGGACATGTGGCCTATGAATTAGCTTTGCCTAGTTCTTCCAATATCCATCCTGTTTTTCATGTCTCCTGCTTAAATAAGGTGATTGGAACTAAGTGCCAAACTCAAACTAGCCTTCCCGAGTTGGATGAAGAAGCATCCATTTGGTTGCAACCACAAGAAGTTTTGGACAAGCATGAGCATCGCCTTTATCAATGCACCATCAAGGAAGTGTTAGTTCAGTGGAAAGATACAACTCTAGCCGATGCCACCTGAGAGCCAACCAACATTCTGCAACAATTTCCTCATCTTAAGCCTTGAGGACAAGGTTGATTTTTAGGGGGAGGGAATCTTAAGGACCTAACCTACCTAACCACTCAAGTGGGTAGAATAATATATTTCCATGTAATAAACGTCAATATTAATAAGGCCTAACAATAAGGAGGAATAAGTCAATTGTAAAAAGACCTAATAGAAGCTTCTGCTTCTAGAAGGATATTCCTTTAGATTGTTCTTTTGGATAGATAGATTTAGTATAAATAAGAGTAGAGGGTATGAGAAGTTTTGTGTTGGAAAATTATTGTAATAGATCTCTACTCTACTGGAGGTTTCCCCCTCGAAGAGGCAAGTGAACATTGTTTCCTATCAATAAAGGTATAATTCTAGTGTTGTGGTTCCATATAATTTTTTGTTCTGATGTTATTTCTACAATATTTCCGTATTCTGTTGCTATATCAATATTATTCTCTGCATTATTTCTCTATTTTTGTAATACAATAGATTTGGTACCTTACAATGGAAGTAGTTTTGGCGTCTGAAATGAGACATGGTTCTGGAGTAGGTTTTGTTGAATCGTTCGACGAACGAGGAGTGTTAGGGATCAAATCATAAAGTGTGCCAGACTGGGAGTAGACCAAGTTCAAATACTGTGCATAACTGATGGCCTGCTCCTTAGTAACAATGTTTCCCATAGAAACATCATGAGCGATGGGAGGCAAGAGACACTTTGTAAATCAATCTGTGAGGAGTTGGTATGGAATGGGAGCTTTAATTAACCATCTCTTCCGTATCTACTCATGAATATGATCGGATATGTGGGTGGAGGAGGATTTCCAGAGTGAGGTCAAAAGCTTTGTGCTAGTATCATATCGTATAGGCAACTGAAAATGCGTCAAAAAAACCATGGCAAAAGAATTAAATTCGACAAAGGAGTTACGTGACAAATCAATATACCATTTCACTGTGACACCTGTAAGTGTTCTCTGAAAAAGTCTAAGACTGATGGAATCATCCATCAAAGATTTGGAAGAACACCATAAATGGAAAGTCATAACATGATTGTTAGGATATTCCCTAGGTTTTTCGACGTCGAATTTCAAGATGTCGGATGGTAGCTTGGCAGGGATGGTGGGCCAAAACGGAGCATGATGGATGGGATTATTGGTCAAACACGACAGATCGAGAAAATCTAGTGTAGCTAAGAATGGAAGCTGTCGGTTTTCTTATGGATACTGGTGGTAATAATGTGGCATGATAATTCTAGTAGGACCATATCCAGGTTGTGGTGAGATGGAAAATCTAGATGGTCCCCCCATATATAGTGGATACTCAGGTTGTCCACCCATATAAGGGGGTTGTCCTAATTGTCCGCCCATATAAGGCGGTTATCCTAGTTTTCCACCTATATGATGTGATTAGACAACTGGACATCCTACGTACTACAATTGATCTGATGGTCCCCCCATGTATGGAGGTTTAAGGGACTATTGCGTTGGAATCATGGGGTTTACGGGAAAGGGAAACATTCCTTATAGAAGAATGCCCACTAGGTTGGGTTGACCCCACAAAGGGTTAGCAATTCCTGGAAATGGATGTCGAGGATACATGCCAGTGGTAGTAGGGATAGAAGGACTACCAGGAGCGGAGTGCACCTAGAGTGGTTGATGTTGCAACCATGAAGGTTTCCCCCCAATAGAAAGTTTGCCTGCATCTGAAGGTTTCCCCATAGCTGAACGTTGGCCTCTTATTGATGATTGACATCCAATCTAAGGTTTAATAATCTACAATGATTGAGATGGAGACTAAGTATCTTGTGTAACTATGATTGTATGAATGACTTGACTGGTGGCCATATGACCGATGGAACAACCAAGTAAAGAGCTTGGTGTGTGCATGTGCAGAAATAGTGAAGCAGGAATGCTATAATGTGAATCTACATGCTGTAACAAAAATATTCAGTGACAAAGCTGCGCTCTGCCCTCAGAATACACAACATAATTCATAAAAAATGAAAAATAATAGAAAAACCTGTAATTTTATTAAACTCCAAACAAAGGATTTTTATTTCAAATTAGACTGCACATTACATGCTTACAATATTGATTATACAGTAGCAATAATGTGAATCGATTCCATCATGGTTACATTTGTTAGTTTTGATTACAGTTGTAGAGTCTGGGTGGGTGGCTTCACCTTTGAATATTTACGCCATACCTCTCTCCATTTTACCAAATATTCATGCAAGTTCCTTTTCTTTCTTTGTTTACATAAACCCACAGTATCCACCAACCCCCCACTGAATCGATCTCCTCCCATTTTTAAATTCTCGTCCCCCTATCAAGATTGATTCACTTTCCATTGCTAAGGCGAACAGTTACCAAAATTGTTTGGGCGGTTCGCCTCCTTCTTGGTGTTAACATTCTCCCTTTTGGTGCAAAATCCTAGACCTAACCATGGATGAGGCTCACCACGTGTCAATTCTAGCATGGAAAGTCCACAAGTGCTGTAGTAGCATTATCGTAGGAGGAAATTCAATTTTCAACGAAATCCATATTCTACAAGAGTTTCAACATGTGTTTCAACATGAGTTTCAGCATGAGTTTCAACATACACAAGAGTAGCTACAAGAGTGATCGAAAATTCGAATTTACAACAAAGTGACTAAATAAAATGGGCCACTAACACAATCCTTATTCAACTTATTGTCTAATTTGTAGAATAGAAATACTTTTGGGTGATGCGGATTGCCCGATCCCAAGAATGCTCCTGCATCAGACACCCCTAGTAAGAAAAACATGAGATCCAACTCATGTGCAGATCATTGATGAGGTTAAGAGTTCTACACACATGCTAACTAATGTTTAGTCACCCAGGATGTATCCTCTGCCCCTCAATTCTTCCACTTGATCAAATATTCCATGTACTACTTTCGACGAGTCTTCTTACCAATTCTTGTAGCAATAGTTTCTTTAATATTCTCCTCTGATTTAATTGGTAGATGTTGTTACCATTCGTTGAGGGTACCTTCATATACTCTTTTTTCCCCTTCATGAAACTCATAGAGGTCAACAACATTGAATATAGATGATATTTCAAACCTCTCTGGAAGTTCCAACTGGTAAGAATTATCATAGATCTTTTTTAGAATTCGACATGGACCTATCTTCTTGTACTTGAGTTTATTATATTTTCCTCGAGGAAATGGCTCCTTCCTCAAGTGAGCCATGACCAAATCACCCTCTCAGAATAACTTCTGTCTCCTATGCTGATCTGCTCTTTGTTTATAACTATCATTGCTGGTCTGCAATTTCTTCTTTACCCGTTCTTGTAATTCATGCATACTGTCCACAAAATCATTCGTATCAACACTCTTCTTGCCTTCCAAATCTGACAATGAAACCAAATCTACCACACCTTTTGGTGACCGTCCATAATAAATCTGAAATGGACTCCTTCCCATAGATCTGTTCATTGAATCATTATATGCAAACTCTGCTTGGGCTAATGCGAAATCCCATTGGCTAGGATTCTCTCCACTTAAACTTCTCAACAAATTTCCTAGACACCTGTTCACTACTTTGGTCTGAACATCTATTTGAGGATGATATGCCGAATTGTATAACAAATCTGAGCCTAAATTTTTCCAGGGTGTCCACCAAAAATGACCAAGAAATATGGTATCATGATCTGAAGTAATACTCTGTGGCAGTCCATGTAATCCAACCACCTCCTTAAAAAACAATGAAGCTACCTCACTAGCACCACTAGTATTTTTACATGCTATGAAGTGTACTGATTTTGAAAATCTATTAACAACTACCATTGATGAATCATGTTTTCTCTGAGTCATAGAAATCCTAAGACAAATTCCATATTGATATCCTCCCAAGGTCCTTTGGGTACTGGAAATGGAGTATAAAGTCCCGTGTTTTGAATTTTTCCTTTGGCTAGTTGATATATCCTACAACCTTCAACAAGCTTTCAGACGTCTTTATTAACATTGGGCCAAAAGTATCTCTCCTTCACAAAGGTTGCGGTCTTATCAATCCAAACATGTCCTCCTAAACCAACACTATGCAACTCTTTAATAAGATTCAACTGTATGGAACTTCTGGGAATACACAACCACTGGTTTTTAAACAAAAACTCCTCTTGGATATGGTAGTCTAGATACGCTATTCTATCTAAAATCCAAGGCTCCTTACACGCCTTCCAAGCTTCTGAGAAATCTGCATCTTCTTCATACAATGTCTTTAGACAATTCAAAATTACCACTTCTACTGACATGGTATTGAGTAATGCCGTCCTTCGACTTAATGCATCAATTACCTTATTCGACTTCCCAGATGTGTGTTTCAGCACAAAAGAATAACTTTTCAAGAATTCTACCCATTTATTATGATTTTCATTTAACTTACCTTGGTTGTTAATGTACTGTAGAGATTTTTGATATGTGAACAAGACAAATTCCTTCGGAAGTAGACAATGTTTCCATTTCTTCAAAGCTTGCACAATAGCATAAAATTCCTAAGCATAAACATAATACTTCTTTCTGGACTCGTTCAACTTCTCACTGAAAAATGCAATGGGTCTGCCTCCTTGACTTAGAACTGCTCAAATTGCTGTTCCGCTAGCATCACAATCAACCTGAAACACTTTATTAAAATTTGGTAATGCTAATATTGGCTAGGTCGTTACTCTCTTCTTCAATTCTTCTAATGAATTCTCTGCTATTGCAGTCCATTGGAAAACTCCTTTCTTCATACATTCTGTAAGAGGCACACATATTTGGCTAAAGTTCCCGATGAATTTTCAGTAGAAGCCTGCCAATCCATGGAAGCTCCTATCATCGAATGCGCATCTTGGTGTTGGCCATTCGATAATATCCTTCACTTTCTTAGGGTCCATTTTAAGTGCTTCTTTTGAAACCATGAAACCTAGGTACACCAATTCTCACTGCATGAATGTACACTTCTTCAGGTTTATCAATAGTTTTTCTTCCTTCAAGCACTGTAGTGATTCTCTCACATGCTCAACATGCTCTTGCTAAAAATCAATATATCATCCAAATATACAACTACGAACTTACCCAAAAATGGCTTCAAGACTTCATTCATCAATCTCATGAACATGATGGGTGCATTGGTTAGTCCGAATGACATCACTAACCATTCAAACAATCCATCTTTTGTCTTGAATGTAGTATTCCATTCATCACCTTCTTTGATTCGAAGCTAGTGATAACAACTCTTCAAATCAATTTTGTAAAATATTCTGAACCACTCAAGCAATCCATAAGGTCATCCATTATGGGCAATGGAAACTGATACTTGATAGTGATCTTGTTTATAACACGCAAATTAGTACACATTCACCATTCCCATGTCTTCTTAAGCATCAATAATGCTGGTACTGTGCAAGGACTTAGACTTTCTCTAATCTGTCCTCTATCAAGCATGTCATGCACTTGTCTATTCACCTCTTCACTATCTACAAGAGTCATGTTGTAAGGTGCTTTATCAGGTAAACTCGATCCGGGCAGTAAATCAATTTGATGAGAAATACTTCTCACCGGAGGCAATCCCTTTGGCAGATCATTAACAATAATCTCCTTAAATTAATCCAACAACAACTTTTTTTTATGTAGGTACAACATTTGGCTCCTCTACACCTTTTTATTCTTTCGGAATCACTGCTAAACATAATGCTGATTTTATTTCTTCTTGTAAAAATTCTTTAGCAGAACATATCATGATTCTACTATTTACTCATGTTTATATCAACACAATTTCTTGCTGCTGCTACTTTATCCTCCCAAATTGGTGTTAATTTATATCATTGTCCATCCTTATTGAACTCATATGTGTTTTCCTTACCATCATGGTGAAATTGTTGATCAAACAACCATGGTATTCCCAATAGTATGTGGCATGTATCCATCTTAATCTCGTCACATAACACCTGCTCCTGGAAGCCCCCCTATCTAGAAACTCAATAAACATTGCTCAATCATGGTTACTTGCTATCCCTTGTTCAACCAAGAAACACGATAAGGGTCAAATGGTTCAACCTTGTCAAGTTTAGTTTGTTCATGACTTCAATGGATACCAAATTTTATGTGCTTCCTCCATCTATAATTAGGTTACAAAATTTTCCTTGAAACTTACATTTTGTTTTAAAAAATTTCTTTCGTTGTTCTGGTTCCTTTGCCTCTTTTGGTTCATCTTTAAAAAATACCCTCCAGAACAAAAAATTATCACCTTGTTCTTGCTAAACAATAGTCACATTTTCTCCAAATACGGAAGCTTCGTCAGCTTGTGTGATTTGTTCCAGTGCTTCACCTCTTCTCCCTAAAGTTTTCCTTTCTGGACATTCAAACTTCTTGTGTTCCTCTACACAACATTGCTAACAATTAATTACATACCTACCCTTTCCTCTTCTGAATCCTCTGCCTCTACCAACTCCATTTCCTCCTCTGCCACCTTGACCACTAGAAGAATCTTCTTCCCTTTCACTGCCTTTATCAGTCCCTGTTTTACCTCTCCCTTTTGAACCTCTTCCTCTACCTCTAGGCTGTGTTTTCCTCTCAATATTTTCTTCCACCTTCAGGGCAACTTGATAAGCTTCATCAATAGTGAAAGAATAGTGCGTGCTCATTTCATGTTGAATTAAATACTTCAACCCATTTACGTACCTTGCAACTCTTTGGGATTCTGGTTCTTTGAGGCATGCTTTGGGTGTCAGCCTAAAGAATTCTTCAATGTATTCGTGAACATATGTCTCCCTTTGTTCGAGGTTTTGAACTTGTCGGAACATATTCCGCTGGTAATCAACATGAAGAAATTTCTTTTTAATCTTGGTAACCATCTTCTTCCATGTTTTGATTTTCTCCAACTAATTATTCATTCTATCCTTCTGGAACATATCCCACCATATTTCTGCATGGCCTTTCAGTTTCTTAACAACAAATATTACCCGATTTGGATCCTGAACATTTTCATACTCGAAGTATCTTTCAAGTTCTCCAATCTAGTCAATGAGAACATCAGTTCTCAGACTACCATCATAATAAGAAACCTCAACCTTTGCACTACCCCTATTAATCAAATACAAAATTAACCTAAATGTTGGGTCTCTTTCATCACCATCCTATTCGTCTTCTATTTCTTCCTCTGGCTATGAGCATACTTCATCATCTCCATTCCTAAGATTCTCCAATTCCTCTATTCTTCATCTCAAATATTCCAGTTCTCTATTTCTTTCACCCCCTTTTCTTGCTCCTCTCCTTCACGGTGATATTCCTCCAAGTTGTATGTGTCTCACCAACATCCACATACCTCATAGTGGTTCTGTAACCCAACTTGACTTTCAACACTCTTGCTGAGAAACCACCATGAATATTTATTCTGTACCCCATCTCACAGAAGTAGATTAGGTGCTAATCCCATAACAAAACTGAATCTGATATGAACTGATGAGAAGCTAAAGGCTGTAATAAAAATATTCAGTTACAGATCTACACTCTGCCTTCAGAATACGCAACACAATTCATAAAAAATGACAAATAATAGGAAAACCTGCAATTTTATTAAACTTTGAATAAAGTATTTTTATTTCGAATTACACTGCACATTACAGACTTACAATCTTGTTGATACAACATCAATAATGTGAATCGATTCCATTGTGGTTACATTCATTAGTTTTGATTACAGTTGCAGAGTCTGGGTTGGTGGATTCACCTTTGAACATTTACACCGTGCCTCTCTCCATTTTCCCAAATCTACCTGTGTGTTCCTTTTCTTTCTTTTTTTATGTCAACCCACGATATTCACCAACCCCCCATTGAATCGATCTCCTCTTCTTTTTAAATTGTTGCCCCCCTATCAAGATCGATTCACCTTCCTTATTGGCATTAATGTTCTCCCTTTTGGCGCCAGATCCTGGACCTAACCGTGGCTGAGACTCACCAAGTGTACATGCCAGCATGGAAAGTACACAAGTGTTGTAGTATCATTATCATAGGAGGAAATTCAATTTTCAACGAAATCCATATTCTATAGGAGTTTCAACATGTGTTTCAACATGAGTTTTAGCATGTGTTTCAACACGAGTTTCAACATACACAAGAGTAGTTGCAGGAGTGATCAAAAATTTGAATTTATAGCAAAATGTTAGGATATTTAGACACTTAGGAGTTAGTTAAGATCTACTTGGTCTAATAAGTCATTAGGTAAAAGTGTGTTTCTTTAGTATGCTTTCGTATTCATTTGTAGTTATGAAATCTGACTGTCACGATATGTTCCCGACATTGAGTGATCCGACAGTTCATATTCTCCTTGATCTTAATGACCATTGATCCATGGATTAACACATGATTGGTCCATGATCTCTATTTAAAGAGAATGGAGGGTCATTTTCCGATGATTGATTGTGATAAACTTTCTTGTAAAAATCTCTCTGCAATCTTTTTCTTTTGCATTTATAAACTGCTCCAAGTGGCCAGATTGGCTGGGGCTGTGGATGTTTCCTCGTAGGGTTTTTACCATGTCAAAACATCGGTGTGTTGATATTTGATATGGTTGTGTGAGTGGCTACTGAAGGTTTTTGTCTTCTGTTGGAATACCTATGTTTTCAAACATGGTATCAAAGCTTGTTTGAAGACCCACTCCTATTGTAGATCGAGATCATGAAGTTGAGTTTCCCCATCTCTGTTTTCTACCATTTACATACATTTTTAGGCTGATAGGACTGTTCCATTGCGTTTTTACCACTTGTTTCAGTCATGAATGCTTTTCATTTCACTCGAAAAGGTTTCTGTTTTCCCAGGATACAACCATTTTAGCTAGATCCAGAGGTATAAAGCCTGAATACGCCCTTTTTAATTTTTTGCAGAGTATTATTTTGGTTTTATTTCAGTTTTATATTGTTTGTTTTTGGGTTGCTTCTCTTTTATATTTGCGTATACTCTTTTCCCCACACCCTGTGTGATCTTGACAAATCAGAAATAGATAGGAAAATGTGCATTTTCCAGGTAAGCTAACCGAGATCTAACCCTTGTTGTCATCAAGAAGCAAAATTTTTTTCTTGCGTGAAAATATTTTTTTTTAGCACGCTCTCCAAGACCGTCTTCAACAAAAACAACAACAATCCTCCTGCTAAACAATACAATATGTTTTTCTAGCCCACTTGGTTAAAAATTGCCATATTACGTAAGAGATCTTGAGTTCAAGTCTCTCTTTTTGTTACTTTTTTTTGAAAAAATTCATTGTCCATTGTAAAGTGTATTTCACTTAAAGTATAAAAGTAAATCATTATAAGTAAAAGTGATCTCCACTTCTTTTTATAAAAGTGAGTCAATTCATAAAACAACTTACACCACCACGTGGTCCTGTGGTTACCATTTATGCCTTTTTTTAAAAATGGCATAACTTTCACATCCAAAGTCTGTTTTCAGTGCCGTTTTTTTTAAAACCGCCTAATTTTTAAAGAAATTTTCATCCGGATCATCAGTTTCAATTTTTAAATCCATATTATCTACATATTTAATATAGATTCATTCAATACTCTTTTTCTTACCAGCACCAACTACTTCCAATGGAAATCCCATATGGAGGAGTTATTAAGAAGTAAAGGCTTGTACCAGATTACTTTGGGAAAGGAAAAAGAACCCACTGCTGCTGATAAGAAAGTCAAATGGGATAATAGGAGTGATGAAGAATGTGGACTGATCAGAATGTCCATCTCTCCTGATTTAAGGTTCCACCTTAAAGAAATTGATGACCCCGATGAAGCTTGGGAAAAGCTTGAATCTATGTTTGGTAAACACAATATTATTCGAGCAAATCAATTAGAAAATAGAATACTGACTTTAAGTCTGAATGATTTTTCTTGCATTGAATATTATATATCTAAGTTTAAAACACTCAAAATTGTTGGGTATGTGTTATATTCTTTGCACAAGTAGTAGTGTCTGAGTGTATGCGTCGGGCGTGCAGGGGTCCCGCGGCAGCGCCCCTGATTTTTTTTTTTGCCTCGAGAAACGTGACACCTACCTTGGGAAATGTGTCATGTATTTAGGTGGTTTTTTAGGAACATGGTTTTGCCGATGGTTTTCTATTTTTGGTTAAGGAATTAGGGTTTTGGACTAATCCAGGTCATTGGGTTAGGGTTTTGGATGTCGCTGGCTTCTATATGATTTGATCTAGTACAACAATGCAAATAAAAATATAACAGTGGCAAAGATCAAAGCATCAATCACACACACAACAAAAGATATACATGTTTCACCCTCTCTCTAGGGCTACATCCATAGAATCATGCTTATGATTTATTAAGATAAAGCCTACAATCCTTGTCTACACTCTTAGCTAGAAGATCTTCTTTCTTCTCTCTCTTTCTCTCCTCTTCCTACGCACCCAGCTGCAAGACTTGACCTTCGCACACAACTGAAGATCTTACAATACCAGAAGGCTCTCTCACTTAACACTTCTCTCTCTCAATACAATAATATCTCACCACAACAATAGAGTTATATGAACAACAATATCGTACCAACCCAACCTAGGCCCTTTAGACCTCTATTTATACATTATAATCATTCACCGACACCCCTAGGCTGGAAACTAGGTGCCAAAACCCTAGATACCAAAACCCTAGGTCAACTTGACCTGCTTTTTCCGGGCTTTGCTAGCCTGTCTTTCCTTCCTTCTCCCACGATGCTCCAAAGCATCCAACGATGGATTTTTCCACTTGCTGAGTTGTCCTTGATCCCTCTTCCTTTCTGATCTATCATCCTTGATCTCCTCATCCAACGGCTTGCATTTCCATACTTTGCTCCATATTTTCTGCTCTTTTTCTCACTTCGACCCAGTGATAGTCACTGTGTCTTCCGCGAAGTTCGCTTTTCACCTTTTCTTCCTTGTTCTTCGCTTCCTTCCATAACCAAGGGCCAATAGCCGACGATGATTAAGGAATCAACAATGTGACAAGAACCATTGATCGGTGGGAGGTCGGAGTTAATATCCACCGTAGATTCTCGAAGAACCATTTATAGGAGATACAATGGGAAACAACGTCACGAGTGACATGGCATGCCAACATGACAACCAACTGGTTCCTAGGGTGACATGTGTCACCTGTTGATTGGTTAGAGGAACTAGAATGGTCCTAAAGGGAAAAGAGGCCCTTAAGGTTTGGGATCATAGTCTAGACTGTCAGGTTTTCCCACTTAAGAGATCTCATCCATATGTTAGTAGTTGTTGACAAGGGTCTAGAAGATAAAGGTTGATAATGATATGGGTCGAGGAACTGTTGAGAATCGTTGATCTTGTCAAGGATGCGACGATGACGAGATCTGGAATGCCATTTTTAATTGTATCATTAGTGAAATATGATAGTTTATCATGGTTGAGTGCTTTCCAAGAATGCCAATGACAACAAAGGTGTTGGTGAAACAACAACAACCATTGATTGGTGTAAGAACGTGGCGAGATGACAACCGTCGATATATGGTAGGTCCCATGTGATAAACGTATGTTTTGGTTAGGATGGGAAATAAACTCCTCTCTAGTTGGGATTAAAGACATATTTAGAGCCGTAGGATGCTTAGATCGAGGACAGTTGGATCAGGAGCAATCCTGATATAGGATCTTCGTCGGAACTCTTAATGTTGTGGTGTTTGAGGCTCCTGGGGAGTAAAGCCTTGATGACAATGAAAATAGGTAAAGGTATTGGGTATGTGAACTTATTGTTCCCAGTGGAATATGACACATTATATGGCATGAATATTAAGAGGCCACATGGATTCCACAGGGCGGTGAGGTGGCCTTGGTCCAATAGAGGCCCGAGGAATTTGGAAGGCCATAACTTTTGACTCCGAGGTCAGATTTGGGCATACTTACAATCGTTGGAAAGATCTTGATGAGCACGAGACAATGGTGCCCTCGAGAATAGGCCTTGAGATGTCTAAGATGAAGTTAAATTTTAATACATACTTAGAGGGTTGGGTGTGTTACATAATGAATTATTCTCGAAACCAAGAGAAGCTCATTCATGTATTCCACTTCAATCTCTATAGAGTCTCGCACATGATGATATGTCTGTTTATTTATTTAATTATTATCCAGCCATATAACCTTTTATTCTCTGATGATTTCTGTATGTCTTTGCAATGGAAATGCAACTAAAAAATAGCCTATCTGTGATGTGGTTGTACAAGATCTTGCCTCATCGATCTCATGGACGTAAGTATTAGTACTCATTTTTCCATTTTAGTTAGTGTGTGTGCATAGTTTCATAATGCTGATGCCATTTCCTAGTAGTTTTCTTTGATGATAAATAATGTATATTCAATATCAATATATATATATATAATCTTTGTTCATTGTGGTCATGTACCAAGTAAAATCCAATAATTGTCAAGTGTTTATCTCACCTTAAAGGTTGCATCTGTCCTATAAAAACTAACACAGTTTCAAGAATCATGGGGTATTTTTCTCACCCTAAAGATTGCATTTGTCCTACAAAAATAAATACAATTTTAGAATTCTTCTAGTTTTAAAGAATTTTTGTAGTTATGCTTCATGGTAAAGTTTTATACAAGGTTCAGTTTGCATTTTTATCAGAGTAAGGTCTCCTTTATCAGTAGAGGTTTTTAATGTAAATAGTTTGTATTTTGATTTTATACTTCACTTTTAGTAGTCTATGTCAGATGATGCAGAAATAGGAAGCATTCCTATTACTAAGTAGGAAAACCTACCAAAGGACAAAGTTGTCAATTGTCGAGAGGTTGAAAAATTTCTAGAAGAAAATAGGAAGCTTCAAGCACAATAAGTTGAACAATTTTATAATTCATTATCACAATCTACATTTTCTTATAGATGTAGATATTTAGGCTCTATGATGTCATATTTTTTCTAGTTATTCTTCGAGAATAACTTCAAGTAACTTTTAAAGAAATTCATAGTTATAAATGTAACAATACATATTTATTGATGCATGTAATCCCAAACCAATGTATATTTCAACACTTTACTAAATTCTGGGCACAAATCACCCTAGTATATAGAATTTAGGGTTTACAACATATCCACAATCCTATAACTTATAAATTACCAAC
Organism: Picea sitchensis; assembly: GCA_010110895.2. Classification (NCBI taxonomy): domain Eukaryota; kingdom Viridiplantae; phylum Streptophyta; class Pinopsida; order Pinales; family Pinaceae; genus Picea; species Picea sitchensis. Next base: position 124,729 of record SNQJ01S0026659.1, on the reverse strand, counting down.
AACATACATGGATTTTTCTTCCTAAGGCATGCAATTTTCATCATGCCATGTTTTCATGCATTTTCCCCTTTATGCATTTTTTTGTATTTACAAGGAAACTTTTAGTATTTATGCACATTTTTTTTTTGGTTTTAAAATGAATAACTAAAGGTATTAACATATGTAAAATGATAAAATACAAACTCCACAATTTGAACCACTCAATTTGGAGGTCATATGAGTCTTAGGAATACATTTTACAATAAGACGATTTTACCCTCCATTTTACAAAAAGTATTGAATCTTGGTTCAATGAAGAAGTCCTTATTTATTTGAAAAATCACTCCAGATGACATAGAAACATGGACACACATTTACATTAGGTCACTTTATATTGTCTTGGTCTCTTAATGTACAAGGAAAAATTTGCCTCTTTTACACAACAACCACTGTAATCTTTGCAAATGAAAATCTAAATATGTAGATAGGTGTAAGATTATCTAAGACACCCTCAAAAACTTGAATCACTCAAATTGTATGTGTGTTAATACTTGGGCATGCATTGTTTTGAATCCCGACGTGCATTTTTCAAAAGGGCAGGAATTACAATTTAAAAGAAAAACATGTATTTCTTAAGTGTGAGTGTGAATTTTTAGATTTGGAAGCTCTAACAAGATTGAATTAGGGTTTTATGAAACAATAGAAAACCTAATGCTAATAATCCATATCATAATATATTGAGAAAATTTTCATATACATCTATTCGACTTCTTACTCTAACACATCTACTTGCTCCCCATGTCCAATGCATCATAAGCATGTTTTTTAGTGGACACAATATTTTTGATTTTTTTTTAACTTTACTTCCCACTATCATACCTACGACTCCAATTATCCTCATTGAACCTTCCATGAATAATTCCCAAACTCATCTCTTATCCGATGGAACATGCCCTAAGCGCTTCAACACTCTATCAATATTTCGTCAAACTATTCCCACACATGTTGATAATTTGGATGTCATTGATGTCAACCCTTGAAGAAGCCCTGATGGTGGTTTTGGGTACTCGAAGTTGAATGAGAAATATGGACATGATGGAC
>SNQJ01S0026659.1:93812-121616 GCA_010110895.2 Picea sitchensis | reverse complement strand
GATCTTTCTTCTAGTGTTGATATCTTAGGGTTGAATCTCATAGGAAGAGATCTTAGTACCTTTTGAACAATTACAGATTCTTCGATTTCTTCTCCCAATCCTATGATTGCATTCACTGTTTCATCGATTCGTAAGAAGTAGGCTACGATATCTTCATCTTCCTTCATTTTTAGTTGTTCAAACTGACCTCTGTAAGTATGAAGCTTTGTTTTTTTGACTTTTGAATCTCCTTCATAAATATTTCGAAGCTTGTCCCAAATCTCTTTAGCAGATTTACAATGTGCAACTTTGGTGAATACCGTATAACTGAGACCATTCAAAAGTGCATTTATGGCTTTGGAATTATTCTCACAGAGTTTCATTGCTTTGTCACTTGTTGGTGGAACTATTGGTGCTGTGTATCCATCTACAATTGATTGCCAAACTTGAAATCCCTATGCCTGTATATATGCCTTCATCCTTATGCTCCAAAAAGCATACTTTTGTCCATCAAACTGTGGTATTCCATTTTTATATGAGTTGGTACTCTCTATGATCTACCTTTCAGTGGTTAAAAAGCGATTTACGAAGGAACACCTTTTATTACCAATTGTTGGATTAGGGGGTGAATCAGTTATAGCATAATTATAATCATTTTATTCAAATGTTATATCAATCGCGAAATTATTATCCATTAATGACATTAATAAATAAACAATCCACACACATACGATTACACCGGTGTTTTTGCCCAGAGCCAAATTGGGAAAACCACACCAATGCTTTTTCTTATATGTCTTCAAAGAATTACATTCATTGGAAGCACCAACCTTTGTTTTCCAATTTGCTGGTGGAAGGAGGCTCCAACCCTAGTTTCTCGGGGCTACAACACGAGGGAAGCTCAACTCCCAAATCTTTGGCTACACAACCAGAGGAGGCTACAACCCCAATGTTCTCAGAGCTGGCTGGAAGGTGGCCCTTAACCACTTGTCCTTGCCCACGATCCGCCACCACAGTAGAATTAGAATTATGGAACTATTTTCACACTATCACTACGAGATATGCCGTTGTAAAGCAGTACCAATAAATCTGAACCAGCCACATCAACCATGCATCCAACCTATACACCATAAACAAGTGCATCAACCCGTACACCAACTTGTAATCAACCTTAGAAAGCACTTATCATAGAAGAATTTATCCTTTCCTTGCATTTGACCTTCTTTTTCTTCACTTTCCTCGAATTTAGGCTTAAGATATCATTTGTATACCTCGGACACCTATAGATATTCAATATGCTCAAGTGTGTTTCAAATGAGAGAGCCTTGCCTCTTATTTATACTCTCCAAAGTAGCTTCCTTAAAAGCATCTTCTAGGTCACTTATTTACTTTCCCTTATTTTAGGGTTGGGTCCACTTCTAATTTCTCCATTAAAATTATTATTGAAATAATTTATTTTTGTATTCACTTTGAATTATAATACCTCATCACTTCACTTTAGTATTTACCTTTTTAAAATCTCTTAAAACCTTTGATTACTTTGACCTTTTAAGGGCTTCTAGATGACATATGGGGTCCTCCAACTCCGTAAAGACCATAAATCTCAAACCCGTGAGGGAGTTATGTGGCGTTCTACATACCACCAGAAATGGCATGACAGTAGTACTATCCATATAGAATAGTATTATCTGAAAATATATCATAGCTCATGCCGTTACCCATCAAAAAACTTGGGTCCATTACCCAAAGCTGGGGTCTCAACTCTCATGGCCTTAACTCTCTAGCCGTAAGGAGGGAACGCGTGTTCCACCTTACCACCGTAAATGACATGACAGAACTATCCATCTAGGATATTTTCCACGATAAATTCACTTTCCTTCATCTCATTATTTCCTTAATTAAAGCATGTGAATTCTCTCAATCCACAAAGCATCTTCCGTGAGGGCTTTCACCCTTCAGGGGAACACTTTGGAGTTCATCCATATTTACTTCTTATCAACCATGAAAAAAATAATGGAGTCATATTTAGATCATACACTATTGGTTCCATTACCCAAACCTTTGTGCTATGGGTCTTTCTTAAGGGGTTGGCCATCAATTGACAACCAACCTTAATCAAGACTTCCATTGAAATGTTTTAATTGTGATGAGATTGTTGGTAATTTTTCTAATAAAATGTCTATAAGAATAAGGAAAGTAATGAATACGTTGACTCTAAAAAGAAAAAAAAAGATCAAAGGTAGAAAATACAAAATAAAGTTCAAGAAAAGAAGTTTGCGCACCAAGGAAGAAAATTCATCAGGAAAGAAGATAGAGACAACAACATGTCTGAGGAGGAGAGTCACTTTTATGGTGGTAGAAGGGAATCGACAAGAGATCACGAAGAAGAATGTGAAGAGGCAGAAGCTGATTACAAAAAATAATTGACGTGTGCCATAGAAGTTCTAAAGAAGAAAAAGAAGAAAAAAAGTCACTCGAGGGAAGGAACTAAAGAAGAAGAATATTAGAATGCCAACTCCAAAGAAGTTGAGCAGAAGATCACAAAGCTAAAAATCTGCTTGAGAAGAAGAGAAGAAAATGAAGAAGAAGAACTTCGAGAGGACAATTAGATTAAAAGGACAATATCATTGAAGGGTTATAAGCAAATATAGTCACTCTAAGAAAATATCTTTAGAAGAAGGACATACAACAAAACAACACGGGGTATGTTATTGGATAATATCATTAACAATCAAATACCTTACTATGACATATCTGGATTGGGATACAACCAAAAGCAGACAAAAAAAGGTTCAATACCCAAAACGCCAAAGTAAGAAGCATAATCAAGAAGCTATGCAGAAGTCATGGAAATTAGCAGCTAAGAAAGGAAAGAGAGATTAAGACTCAAAAGAATATTATATAGACAACACCACCTAGAAGATTCAAAGTTGGTACCAACAACGACCAACTATAGAAAGAACTCAGAAGAAGAAGGATTTAGAAGAACAACACCATTAAGATCTCCCACTCCCAATTATCAAACTATTTTTCTTGGTTGGTTATTCATGTAATAATTTTGGTCACAATTAAATGAATTAGCCAAGAGAATATAAGAACATAGAAAGCAAAGAGATGAGGGTTATACAAGAAATATTTATCCAATAATATCTCTTGAAACACATAATAGAAACTACAACATATTTGGATCATTGGGTGATGAGGTAGAATGCTGAGGTGCAACAAATTTGGACATATGGCTAAATATTGCAAACTCACTATTCCTCCAAGGGAAGCAAAGGAGAATATCACCATTCATAAGAAGGAACCACTAAGGATATGGATAAGAAAGTGGGATCACACATTTCAACAGAGAATGCAACCTCCTCTACAAAGCTCAAAAAATAAACTGGATGGTATGTTGGCAGGTTGATGCTCAAAGCATATGGCCGAGGGTGATAAAGAATGGTTTTCTAACATTGAAGAAGGAAAGAGATGGATTGGTTTCATTTGGGAATGGAAACTCAACCATAATTTTTGGAAAATGCATAGTCAAGATCGAAAGTAAGGATGCCACAAAAAAAAAAAAATGTTTACTAATTAGAAGACCTTAAGAAACACAATCTACTAAGTGTAATTCAAATGTGTGATCAGGGACAAAAACTTGTATTTCTTGAAGGGAAGTGTGCGAGATAAGGAAAGGAGAATCAAGAAATTTGGTGTCTACATATGTAATAAATCCAAGCAACATATGTGTTCTAAATGAAATCATAAAGGAAATATGTTGCTTAGGGAAGGACAATGATAGTTGGCTCTGGAAAAAAAAATGAATCACATAAATTTTGATAATATTTTCAAAATTGACCAAAAAGAAGTAGTAAGAGAAATTCCCAAGATCTCAAAGCCAACAAATATTCTATACAAGCATTGTCTAGGAAAACAAGAAACCGAGACCAAGTTCAAATCAAAAGGGAATATTCCACAACTAAACCACTGGAGATTGTACATGCTAATCTAGTTGGTGCGACAAGAATGAAGGGATTACAAGGTGAACAATGCATCACTGACATTACAACATAGAGATGGTTGAAACTGAGATGAAGTTGAAAATCAAGTGCTTAAGATTAGACAATGGAGGAGAATTTACATCCAAAGGGACTTCCTTGGAATTCTGTAGCGTGCATGGGATAAAGAGATAATTCTTATTAACCGGACACCTCAACAAAATGGAGTTATTAGAAAGGAAGAAAAAATAATATAGGAAATGGAGAGGACCGAGAAAGGAAAGAGAGACCAACAAATGTGAAGCACTTGAGTATTCAAAACAAATGCTACATCAAAGAGATGAAAAAAATTGGAAAATTTGATTCTCGAGGTTGATAAAGGAATACTAGTTGGGTACTCAAGCAAAACATAGAAATGCTTCAATATAAGACTCAAGAGAATAGTTATAAAAGCATCAATTTAACAATTGATGAGATATATGGATGAAATATAAAATAAATAAGTAAACATTCATTGGAACAATATCATCAAGAAGAATTGAAAGAAAAAGAGTAGATGAAGGAATTAGATGAGAAGAGAAGAGAGGAGCCGAGCGGAGGAAGAACAAGCAAGATCTTTAGGTACCTCAAAGACCACCTATCAAATAGGTGTAGAATAAAATCATCTACAAGAATATATCATTGGAAATAAATATGCAGAAGTTGAAAACAAAAGAATGCATTCCCACCCGGAACAACAACATCTAACACTACTATCTACTATTAAGATGAATAGTTTTGAAGAATCTAGTAAGTGTTGGTTGTAGACACATTATCTTCACGATTAGGAGGTCCTTGATTTCAATAGTTTTTATACCCCATAAATTATTTACACCCTAGAAGTATGTACACTCTTCCCTTGTAGGCCAGAGTCTTGAGGAGAAGTACTACTACTTGGTCCCAGAACTGTGAGGCCATTGAGGTTGGTAGCTTGAAAAAATTACCTTGTAAAACTATATTGTAATATCATTGTAAATGCAGATGGATTCATTTATAAGATTGTGAGATCCTAACGGTAGAGATTATGTTAGGGTTTTGCCCTAGAAGGCAACCCTCACCTATGAAAATGTATTACTTGACTATGGAGGATGGTGAATATTGTATTATGAGAGAGGTATGAGAGGAAAGAGGGAAGTTACAATGGGTTTGTTGTAGGTTGTATCCCTTCATTTCTTGGATAATAATAAAGGAAGGACGGCAATTTCTCGAGGGTGGTATTAGCCCTTTGGGTGAACCAAGTAAGAATTGTATTGTCTCTCTTGTATTGTGTGTCTTACGTGTTTTGTTACACATTTGTTTTATTTTATTGCTCAGTAATCATGTTTTTCTAATAGTGAGTATGAGGCGTAAAAAGGTGTTAACTCCACCGGAAAAGAGGGTTCCTGGTTCCGAGTGGGAGCAATGTCCCGGAGGAATCAGAAGAAGTTTAGAGGTCCAAAAGAAATTTAACAGCCAAAACTACAGTTATGGAAGTCACGGATGGAAACTATTTATATCAGGAAGGATCTATTCCTACCATTGAGTGGAGTAACAAAGAAGCAGCCATGAGACGAAGAATGGGATATTCTTGTGAGAAAGGCTCTAGGAGCGATACGATTGAGCCCTAAGCGTCGGTGTACAATTTTGAAAGAAAATACAATGAAAGGTTTGATGGATGCATTGGCCAAAGCGTATGAGAAAAACCCCAGTGATGAATAAGGTATTTCTAATGAAGATTATTTAATATGAAGATGTCCGAGGAAAGGTGCATTTGCGGATCATTTAAATGAATTTAATACTGATTTACTAATCAACTAAGTTACGTAAAAGTGGACTTTGGTAGTGAGGTTAAGAATCTTCTAATCTTGTGCTCATTACTGAAGGCTGGAATGGATTGGTCATGGTTTGTAAAAGTAACTCTGTCTCTGGTTCCAAATACTTTAAAATTTGATGATGTTGTTGGTGTTATCCTTAGTGAGGAAATCACGGCGGAGAAAAGCACAAGTGAAACTGTCCGAGGGAAATGCATTGTTGAACATGGAGAACAGGAGAGACAAAAGGATAGAGGAAAGACTCAGAAACCCACGAAAATTCTAGGAAGGAAGATCCAAATCTAGACTTGGAAGATAGAGTGCTCTTTGGGTGTGGGAAGAAAGGACATCGAAGAAAGGCTAGAGCTCAAAGAAACAAAGAGATGGACTGTCGGAGAGAAATCATGAAAAACAAATGTAGCAGGTGATGTGTTACAAGATGCTTTGATTCTTCTGTAGAATAATATTCCCGAGTCTTGGGTAGTAGATTCAGGGAGCTTCATTTCATGCCACCACACCCGATGAAACATTTTCTAGATTATGTTCAAGGTGATTTTAGACGAGGTTCAATTGGGTGATAATAGACAAAAATACAAAATTGTTGGAATAGAATGTAAAAATAAAGCAACGAAAATGAAACCAATGGTTGTTGAAAGAATTAAAACATGTTTCGATTTAGGCAAAATCTGATTTCATGAGAGCTGGAGTTGGCAAGTGAAGGTTGTATATCCATATTCTGAGATAAGGCGTGGAAGGTCATCAAAAGGATCGTGGTGATAGCGAAAGGAGAGAAAGGTAGGTACATTGTATCTATGTGGTAGTATCGCGACTCTTCTATATCTTTAGCTTCTCTGAGTGGATACAACACTATGGCATCGCAGGTTGGGACACATGAGTGAGAAGGGTATGTGAATCATACAAAAGAAATTTGTTTCAGATCTTAAACAAAATTGATTTGGACTTCTGTGAAACTGTGTTTATAGAGAAACAAAGAGAATTGATTTCACCGAGTTGGAAAGAAAGAAGAATGAAAGGTTAGAGCTTGTGCATACAGTGTATGGGGACCATTTCAGGTATCATCTCTTGGTGGATCTCATTATTATGTTACTTTTATTGATGATGCAACTAGAAAACTTAGGTTTATTGCATTCGACAAAATATGATATTTTTGATACTTTTAAGAAATGGAAAGCTTTAGTTGAGAATGAGAGGCGGAAAAGTTTGAAGTGTCACCGGATCAGATAATAGGAGAATTGAATACGCAGCAAAGAGTTTGATGATTGTGTTCATACCATGGGATTAGTAGAGAAGCAGGTTCCACGAACACCATATAAAAAGAAAATGAATTGTGTCGAGAGAAAGGATGAAACGGGACAGTAATCATATAGGTATACAAGGAGTATGAAAGTTGCATGTTAGTTTGCCACTACAGGTTTTGGGTGAATCTTTGTAGATACCTCACATTTACTTAATAAACAGAGGACTTTCCAGCTCTTTGGATGGTAATTCCGAGGAGGAGGAATGGGCCGAGAAAAAAGGTAAACTACTCTTTTTTGAAAACTTTGGTTGTGAAGCATTTGTCCCATAAGCGATAACCAAAAAAAACAAAATTGAGGAGCCAAAATCCAAAGAAATGTACCTTTGTGGATATGGTGTTAATGATTTTAGTTATAAACATGGGATTATAGAAAATAACAAAATCATTAGGAGGAGTAGGAGTAATGTAATGTCCAATGAGAAGGTCATGTACAAAGATGAGTTGCGGGGAAAAGCGGGGAAAGCGGAAAAACAAAAGAATACGGTGCTTGATGAGAGATCCAGCGAAAAGGAAATTCCAAAGGAACTGAAAATCAAAATGTACAACAGCAGTAGAAGCAGGTACCTCAAACACCACAAGTGTTGTTAGAAGATCTACAGGTTAAGGAGGTACCCCCGAAACGATACTCTCCTTCATTATATTATTTATTGTTATTGATTGTGGAGGTGAACCGAGAATGTTATGAAGAGGCAATGCAGGTGAACACCAAAAAGAAGTGGGGAGCAAGGCATGAAAGAATAAAAGGAATCCTTGGTAAATAACCATAATTGGGACTTGATTCCCGGTTACTTCACCGGGAAAATAGAATTTTAGAATAAATGGGTTTCAAGTTGAAGGAAGAAGATGGAGGAGAAAAAGTGGGTACAAGGCTAGACTTGTTGTAAAAGGGGTTTACACAAAAAGAAAGGTATATGAATTTTGATGAAATATTTTGTTGTTAAAATGACTTCAATTAGAACTATTTTAAGTCTTGTGTGATAGAAGATTTTCATCTTGAATGATTAGATGTAAAAACATCTTTCTCCATGAGGTTGGAGGAAGAGATTTATATCATGACGATACAAATTATAGAAGGTCAAAGGGAAGGAGAGTGGTATCTTGAGGTTGAAGAAACTTGTATAGCTAAAAGCGAAGCTCAAAGCCATTAGTATCTAAGAGTTTAGCCAGGTTTATAGTGAGCAGGGGTTATAATAGATGTCATTATCAAGCGATATTTTATTTTAAAAGGCTAGAAAATGGAAACTATATTATCTTGCTATTATATGTAGATGACATGCTTGTTCTGAGAATCTAATATCACGGATATAAATGTTAACTCAAGGAAAGGAAATTAGCCAATTCATTTTCAATGAAGGATTTGGAGTCAAGCACAAAGAAAATCCTTGGTATAGAGAATGGCACAAAGAGCAGGAAAAATGTAAGCCCGACATTGTTGTCTCGGTGGAAATTTTACAAAGAAGGTGTTGGAGAGGTTTAGAATGCAGAATGCAAAACCAGTTAGTACACCTTGTGCAAACCATTCTAAATTAAATAAAATTGTCCCAAGCCACGGGAGGAGATAGAATACATGTCGAGTGTCCCTTATTCATCATCGGTTGGCATTGTGATGTATGCAATGGTTTGCCTAAGACCAGATGTACACATCACCGATTGGGAGTTGTGGCAATTATATAGAACAATCGAGGTAAAAGAACATTGGAAACATTAAAGTGGATTCTAGAGGGTATTTGAGAGGGTATTTTACTACACATGCATTATGTTTTGGAGTTCGGACACTTTCTGAGGGATATGTTGATTCATGTATATGGCGGTGAGAATGCAGAATATAGCGGGGAGAACGCACCCACGGGGTATGCTTTTACTATAGGTGGAACAACTTGATGAAATTTGGATTTCAAAAGCGCAAAAGGTTGTTGCACTTTCAACATAGAGGCAGAGTATGTTTCTGCTATTGAGCTAGTAAAGAGATGATTTGGTTACAAAAGGTTTATGGAGGAATTGGGGAAATAAGGAGAACAACAGGTTTAATGCTGTGATAATTGATTACCATTCACCTTGCAAAGAACTCATCCTTCAATTTGAATACTAAGCATACTCTGGGTTGAGGTACCACTTCATACGATCCTCAGCAGAAGATGGACAATTGAAGATGGAAAAAGATACACACTACTTGATCCTGCGAGACAATGTTAACAAAGGGAGTAACAGGGCGGTTCTTACTCAGTTTCAGTTGAGGAGTCTCAAGAATGAAGATGAAAGATAGAAACCTACCGGGTCAAAGAAGGTTCGAGTCGTATATACTTGGTGGAGTTGGTGAGATCCCAGTCTCAAGTGGGAGATTGTTGGTTGTGGAGCACGATTATCTTCGGTCCGAGAGGAGTCCCTTGCTACGGTAGTGTTTATACCCGCAGAAGTATTTGAGGTATGTACCTCTTCCATTAGAAGTCTGTGGGGGATATCCCCCCGGCTGGAGGGTCCGAGGGCAAGCGGGCCCCCAGTGAGAGTTTGAGAGGTAGAAACGAAGCAAAGTGCACCTTGTAAAAGTATATTGTAATTTCATTGTAAATCTGGACCCGTTCATTATAAGGTGTAGATCTAACGGTAGAATTATGTTAGGGTTTTCCCTAGAAGGAAACCCTCTTTTATTATGGAAATGTATTGCGACTATGGAGGATGGTGAATATTGTATTAGAGAGGCTATGAGAGAGGAAGAAGAGGAAGTTCTGATGAGTTTTCTTTGTGGGTTGTATCCATTTTTTCCTTATAAAAGTATATTGTAATTTCATTGTAAATCTGGACCGTTCATTATAAGGTCGCAGATCTAACGGTAGAGATTATGTTAGGGTTTTTTTCCCTAGAAGGCAACCCTCTTTTATGAGGGAAATGTATTGCAGCTATGGAGGATGGTGAATATTGTATTCTGAGAGAGGAGACTATGAGAGGAAGAAGAGGAAGTTACAGCGAGTTTTGCTGTAGGTTGTATCCCTTCATTTGCTGGATAATAATAAAGGAAGGACCTGGCAATTTCTCTAGTGGACGTAGCCCACACTGGGTGAATCATGTAAATTTGTGTCTCTCTTGTATTGTGTGTCTTCTGTGGTTTTGTTTCTGCATTTGTTTTATTTTATTGCTCCGCGGTCCTGTTTTTCTAACAGTAAGGATGAAAATTGGATCAAAGCTATGGATGAATAATTAGATCAGATAGAGAAGAATGACACATGGGAACTATTTCAAAAGATGAAGAAAAAGAATGCCACTGGTACAAAGTGTGTCTTCAAAAACAAGTTGAATGAGTATGGAGAAGTTACCATGAAAAAATCAAGATTGGTATGCAAAGGATACTCTCAAGTTGAAGGTATAGATTTTGAATAAAATTTTTCCCCAATTTCCAGGATGGAAGAAATTAAATTGATCTTAGCCTATGCTTGTTCAAAGATAATCGATGCCTATTATATGGATGTAAAGTCAGCCTTTCTAAATGGATAACTAGAAGAATAAGTCTACATCGAACAACCTGAAGGGTTCATGTTATCAGAAAAGGAAGATTATGTTTGAAAGTTAAAGAAAATGTTATATGGACTCAAGAAGGCTTTGAGAGTGTGGTATTCAATATTGGACATATACCTATAACATCAAGGTTCAAGAAAGGAAATGCAAACAACAATATCTACATAAAGGTAAATCAAGATAATATCATGATAATTAAATTTTATGTTGATGATATTATATTTGGAAGTGATGATGACAGGATGAGTCATAAATTTTCCAAATACATGCAGAATGAATTCGAGATGTATTTACTTGGAGATTTGTCTTTCTTTTTGGGTCTCCAGATATGTTAGAGAAACAAAGGTATCTTTATCTCTCAGACCAAGTATATCAGAGAAATGTTGAAGAAGTTTGGAATGACATATTGCAAACCGGTGAGTACTCGTATGAAGACTAGTTGTAAGTTAAGTAAGGATGATTATTCTAAAGATGCATATTAGAGACAGTACAAATCAATGATTGTCAAATTACTCCATGTAACAAATTCCAGACCGGATGTGATATAGGAAGTTGAATAGGTTGCAAGGTTTCAAGCAACACCAAAGGAATCACATGTTATGACAATAAAGAAGATACTCAGATACGTCAAAGGTACATAAGAGTTTGGATTATGGTATCCAAAAGGGAAGGATATATCTCTTGTTGCCTACACAAATGAAGATTGGGAAGGTTGCATTGATGATAAAATAAGTACAAGTGGGGCAAATTTCTACTTGGTTGAGTGTATGGTATCATGGTTAAGCAAGAAATACTCATCAATATCCTTGTCTACAACAAAAGCATAATAAATTGCAACAATGGCTTGTTGTACTTAGGTTCTTTGGATGAAGCAGATCTTATAGGATATACAAGTAAAGTGTGATGAGCCCATTTCAATACTTTGTGACAACACCAACACCATCAATATATCCAAGAATCCAATGATGCATTCTAAGACGAAGCATATTCCGATCAAGTATCACTTTCTATGGGAACATACTACAGAGAAGAACACCAAGCTAGAGTATGTTGGGACAAAATATAAAAATGAAAATATATTCACCAAACTGCTTGCAAGGGAAAATTTTGAGTATCTACGATAGAAACTAGGAGTAGTTTCTTCCCCACAATGATCCACACAACATCAAATGTAACAAGACAGGGGGAGAGAAATCATAGTCTTGAAGAGTTCAAGTAAAGAATCCTTTGAATGATTTTCATATACATCAGAGAGTTACAAGATGAAACACCATGAAGAGAAACAGTAGTAGATACAATAGACGCTTGTAGATAAGGGGAGAAACCCCAAGAGGAGTATTACCCTTTTCCATTGATGTCAAAGGGGGAGAGATAAATAAAGGAATGGAGACAGAGAGAGAGAAGTTGTAGATATGGGGAGTGATGGTCACATAGGGAGCATGGGAATAAGTATTGTCATTCCTAAGTGTTTCCATCAATTCCAAAGGGGGAGATTGTTGATAGCTTGGTTGTCATTGATGTCAACCCTTGAAGAAGCCCCGACAATGTGGTTTTGGGTACCCGAATTTGAATGAGGAATATATACATGACATATAGAGTAAATGCAGACAAGACCCTCATAGATGGATAATAATCATCGTTCCACTTCTGATGATATGTGGAACACCACATAGTTCCTCACAGTTAGGGATATATGAATTTTTGAAGTTGTATGCCCCGAAGAAGTGGTCAAGAAGTCCCCAATTGGTTAAAAGTCTTTAATGAAAGGGTAAATTTGTTGTAACAAGAAAACCCTAGAAGCCCTAAATTAAGGAGAGGATTTACCTAACACACATATAAATATATCTCAAGGAGTCATTTACAAATACACTCACACACTCATTCATTGATTATCTATCTTGTGAACTAATGATCTTTTTGCTTAGGTTGTGACAAAATTTTCCGAGGAAGGTAAAAGGTGAAAGTATCAGAGTTGCATCAAACATTAGTAACCCTATTTTCTAAGGTGATGCAAACCCCCACCACTCCTAGGGGCTCACGCGACCTCTTGGTCTAAGGATCGTTCACATTAAGGATATGAATTAGCTCTCGGGGTCTTGCCGAACCCTCAAATATCTTTACCATAGGCCTTTCCCCTTTTACCTGTGTGTAAAATTAAATTCTTGAGGGTCTTATAACCTCATTAGAGTCTTCCACATGACCTCGGGATAAAAACGTGGGCTGAAATTTCAAAATGTGGGAAAATTTGGCACTTCATAGCTTTGAGCATCATATGTTTTCACCACATTACACTCCAGTTCCCCTGAACGTCAAATTCCCTAACAACCGAATCATAGAATGGATAAATGATTCACACTACATGTCGTTATCTATGATTCACAGAGTTTTCAGGACTTCAGGCTTCGGGATTCTCCCCTGATTCAACATGAAATACCTCTGAATACGCGAACTCTGAATTTGCAAATTGGATGGATGAATGTCGTCACGGATCAATGACCTAATTTTATTCCAAGCTCCGAGCTTCAGATATTTTTATGACAAAACACTCCAAATCTTTGAACGTTGAACTGGCAAATTATCCGGAGGCTCACAGATCAATGGTCTGCGACTTCTCAACAGTTAATGACTGTGATATTATTCGGGCTTTGGGGATTCTCGATTAAAAAAATTTTACGCCTTCGTTCTTCTAGACAATCGGATTCCTGAACCACTATAAATATGCTCACACATGGACCTGACACCAACGATCAAGATCTACTCTGAAATTCATAGCTTTAAGAGTTTTGCATGCTCTTGCGGTTACACTTCAAATTTGCCGAATAACCAGACTTCTAGACCACACTCGATCTGCAGACACATGTCCCCTGTCTACCAAAGGTCCAAATCAATTTTAGACTCCGGGACTTCATGAAATTTCCCCCCTCCATAATACATGCCCTAAAACTTCTGAATTCACGAAGTCCAAAGGACATGAAGGGTTAACACTTTCACTTATTCTCCAGATCTAACGATTATGAAAGACTCTGGCTTTCTCCGAATAGATCTCATCTGCTCGTCCTCTCAAACAAGATAAATCCTTTCCACAAGGACTTCTTCTCATGATTCCTCTATATATTTTTCACTCTAAGTGACTTGAACCTCTGATGCACGCCTTGGGCTTCGCTTTTGAGATCTTCTCTTGAAGAGACTTGACTTTTTGTGCACACTTTACACTTCACTTACAGTCTAGCACTTAGACTGTTCTCTCCTTATGCACTCCTTGCATAGGCTTTGTGCACTTTGTGTGATATCTCTCCTCTTGAGCTTGGTGATTTATGAAAAATTGTTGCGCACTCCTTACACTCGTTCTTCTTGAGGATTTTTCAACACTTCACTAAGTTTTGGATCTGTGCACACCTTGCAAGGGACTGACCTTCAAGATTTTATACCCAAACAAGTATACATGCACTCTTTACATTCACTCTCCACAATTCCAACTATTTATCCTGAGCTATTGAGTTTGAATAGTCGATAAAGATGTTTACAAAGATTGGATTGCAAGAGAGTCTCAGTTCTCTCCTCTCAGGAGCTCTCTACTCGCTCCTCTACATGCTAGGTCTTGTGAAATTTGATACAAAGATATTTTACAAAAGAGGGGCTTCTCGAGCTCTCCCTCCAACTCACCTAACTCTCATTAATTACTTTGAATTTTATTTAATGGCCATCTAGTATGAATACGATCTAGAGCCCTCCCATTGTCATCCATTAAAGGTGACTTTATCTACAACATGTACAAAGGAAATAACTCGGATCTACCAAGCCTTACATCATTTACTTTCTTTAATTATAAATCAAAATTTTAACATGAGGGAAAAATGAGAGGGTCGGTGCCTCTCCCCTCCTTGAATGCGCACCGATGTGCTGTCTAGCTGGTGTGTTGTTGAGGTGGAGTGATGCTCCTGCATCATACTCCACTGCTTTGAAAAATTCATGAGATCCTTCTCATGATTTCCCTTGTTCCAATGTTGAAATCCCTCTGGATCCCAAACTCTCCTTTGGAGCTATCCTCCTACTCCCTTGCTTTACTGCTGTTGCTTCCGATTCTTCCCTGCTGCTATGACATGCTCTCCTCTTCTCAGCTTCTCCTTGCTGGTAGTCTCCTATGCTGACCTCAACATCAACCTCCTTACCTCCTCAATCACTTCTTATAGCTTCTCTGCTACCTGGTTTCTTCTTTCATGCAGAATGCTTTGATGCATCTCCTCCTTGTCAATGGGTATATCAACTCGATCCCCCCTGCTATTTTCTTCTTCTGTGTCATTATCTTGCCACCCCGCTACATAATCCAGTTCTGTAGTCTCATCATTGAGCTGCTTCTCAACTTCCCCTTCTGACAGATTATCTTCTGCCAGTTATCCTTGTGCTGGTTAAACTCCATCTTCCTCCAGCTGCTCCTTAGACTGGAATTCTACTTCATCTTCTGTTGTAGTCTTCAGTCCTCCAGTCATATCCTGTTCAACTTCTTGGCTGAATTTTCTGAGCAATTCTATTGAATGATCTTCTCTTGCAATCTGCATGACTATCTCCTGGCAGCCATCTTCTGGTTTTGTATTGTTCAACCAATACTCCAACATCTCCAACTCCTTCTCCCACAAAGTGAGCATCTTAACTGCATGCTCTTCTTCTTCTATGGGGGAAGACATCAATATATTCTCCTTCTCCTCCTCTATGACAGTCACTATTGGCTGCCTTATTTCTGTTGTTTCATCTGCAACACATGCTCTGGCCTCAACTGGGCTGCTTGGTAGGAATATCTCTATTCCCCAATGATCAGAATGCTCCTTTGATCCACCTCCATCAACACTCCTTGCTGATCTGAATTCTCAACTGTTATAAAATGAATAATGTGTGGAACAAAACCTCTTACAAATTGTATGGAGTACTTACTATTTTGTAATGACACTGTGTTGGATATTAATGAACAATGAACTATCTAAATGTACATGAATTATTACTTGGTCAAATGATTATTGGTTGATGCATCTATTATTACTACAGAAGGTTTTATGGATCACTTGATTAATTCTATGAATAGTAATCGCTATCCTCCCCTCTCAATATCTCATTT
Organism: Picea sitchensis; assembly: GCA_010110895.2. Lineage (NCBI taxonomy): Eukaryota > Viridiplantae > Streptophyta > Pinopsida > Pinales > Pinaceae > Picea > Picea sitchensis. Next base: position 105,893 of record SNQJ01S0026659.1, on the reverse strand, counting down.
TACACTAGTTACAAACCCTTCATATATCCCATATTCATTTTCACTCCCTTTTCTGAGATTGATTACAAAGATTGGATTACAAAGATTGAATAAATGCATGGAAGTGGTGGATATTAATGATCACAGATTGTTTTCATACTCGGTGATACCCACTGAGTTTTAAGCATGTTATTTATTGCAATTGGCCATTGTTGAGGACAGTCATGTTGGATAGGTGGCTCAGCTTTTAAGTCACATTGAACTGTTTGCTTTTACTGTGGTAGAACTATATTTCCTGGGAAAATTTCCCTGTGCATAGCTTGTGCCTAAATGGTGGTTGTTGGTTGTATGATTGATTGTCATTACAGGCGTGGAATTTCAGTCTTGAATATTTTGTTACTGTCTATACATGTTAATGAATATCACTGCATTAAATTGATGGGCCTAATTGCAACGTTAGTGACTTCATTATTATTTTGGAAACATGACTTTTAAATATAGTTGTGGATTGAATAAATGCATGGAAGTGGTGGATATTAATGATCACAGATTAGAAATGAGTACTTTTGTTAATTGTTATAACATGAATAATGTGTGGAACAAAACCTCTTACAAATTGTATGGAGTACTTACTATTTTGTAATGACACTGTGTTGGATATTAATGAACAATGAACTAGCTAAATGTACATGAATTATTACTTGGTCAAATGATTATTGGTTGATGCATCTATTATTATTGTAGAAGGTTTTATGGATCGCTTGATTAATTCCATGAACATTAATCATTATCCTCCCCTCTCAATATCTCATTTTCTGCTAGTTACAAACCCTTCATATATCCCATATTCATTTTCACTCCCTGTTCTGAGATTGATTACAGCCAAGTGAATTTTTGTGTTAAAATGGATGAAAGCGACAGTGTCTTGTCTAAATAATAGTGAGGTTTTAATGGTTGTTTAACAATTTATTGTTGTTTTCATTGAGCAATGACCATGTCTTCTTCCCTTCCATTATATCATATTTTCGCTCATTACAAACCCCTTACATATACCAGGACCCTGTTTCATCCCCCTGCTCGATGATTAATAGTATAACAATTTGTATGGATTAGATTGCATGATTCTGATACATTATGAGCCAAATCTATTTCATATTTTTAAGAGTTGTCATGCATGGTTATTAAAAAGACTATTCTCTAATCAATTACACATGCATGATGAGTTTTTTCAGTCATGGAAGCCATGGCCGAGGTAACAGAGGTAGAGGTAAGGAATCAAGGCCCAAGAAGGCTCAGGTTCTCCATACATTTTGATGCTGATTCATAAGAGCTTGGCCAATTGTTTCATGCAAGATTCTTTAATTGGATTGGGCAGGGAATAGTCCAAAATAGGCCTAGAAGGCCTCCCTTCCAAGCCTAGCAAGCCCCTGGTATCCCTATACCTCCTCATGTCTCCTTACAACTTGAGGTCCCTGAAAATGATGGATGAAAGGATATTGTCCACCCGACAGTCTCCCAACATCGTGGCTGGACCAACTTGTCTTTGCCTCCTCCTCCACCGATTAACCCCATTGTCCAAGATGCCCCTAACTATTCACTAGTGCAATCCTCCCATGCTAGCAATATATTGAAGACTAAATCCCATCATGCACTTGATAAAGGAAAATCCGCTGCTACCCCTTCCTCACCCTCCAATGACTCTGAAAAATACATGTCTTCACGGATGCATATGCGGGACGATTGTTCCCACATGATCAATGAGATAAATCCTAAAGGCTCTGCCCAGCCTAAGGGAAGTTCAGGAAAATCAAGAGGTGACAACAACAACCAAGTAAGGGTTGCATCACAGACTAGGAAATATGGCTTCTGAGTTTATGTTATCTATTGTTTTATGACAGTTGACTTCATGGATTTTGGGAAAGCATGTTTTATTTTGGATATATGAGTATTATTTTGAAATAATTTCAAATTTCATGAGCTAAAATGCCAAAAGTAAATATGTTGATGGGAGACACAAGGAGGTGTGTTTGCTTAACTAATGGTTATGTTATAATTGTTATAAACTAAATGGAGTCACAAGGGGTCCCACCTACTAGTTATTGTTTATTTATGACCCTTATTATGATTATTACTTTTCCCCCTAACTAAAGTTAGTTGAGTCTTTAATTAGCTTAACTAATGGGTTGGTTCAACTACCTCAATTAATTTTAATTTGTTAAAATCAAAAGGAAAGGGAGGAACAAGGAGAGGATAAAAGCACAAGCATGCTAAGGTTTGCTCTTGAGTTTATGTTGAGATAGTTCAATTTTCATTCATTCATATATTCATCACAACCTAATTCTCTTTTGTGATAGAAGGGTCTTATTATAGACAACAATATTCAGGGCTGAATCAAATCATCCAAACACTTGTTCTTCAGAGGTGTTGATCTATCTTTGACAGTCTTTGTAGACTTGTCTGTTTGTAAATTAACTTTCATGACTGATAAAGGCTATTGTGTAGAGTTGAGTGGGAAACAATCTATGGCAAGCTGATCCAACTTTTAGAGTTCAGTTTTGGTTTTTTGTCAGAGGTCCTTTTGTATGTTCCACCGAGGGTTTCTAGGTTTGACTTTGGTCCAAGATTTCTATATGAGATTTTGTAAAGAATCGACTCTTTGATGAATTGGAATGAAATAAGGGATTGATTTATGTCTCAACTTCCTTGATTATCATCTTGGTGTCTTTACTTCTGTTCTTAAATTTATTTTAGCAACTGATATATTCAGAAAACTACATAAAAAGTAAATTTCCAACAAGCTTTTTGTTGATAAAAGACTAGCCTAAGCACTCGTAATTAATACTTGTGAGTTAGGATGTTATTTTTGTTGGCTATAAACATAGGGTGATATTCACGTCTACTTTTCTTTATCCAAGTGAAGTATGAAAATGCTTGAGTAAGATCAATTCATATGTTTTCCTCAAAATTTATTTGGCGACAATACTGGGGAGATCTTCGATATCTCTCTGGTTAATTTTTATACTCGATTTCATTGATACATCTTTCTTTTTCTGATTTTGATTCTTTGACTGTTTTTCTATTAATGATTGTTTCTGTTGCAAGGCAGCCCAATCTTGAGCCCGATCTTCAATACCAAACCAACATTGCTTTGAACCTGTTTAACACCATTCTTGACACTGCCAATACCCATGCCAAACTTAACCATTCTTGGGAAGCGATTGAACAAGATATTAATGCTCAAGAACAATTGGAGGGCAGACGTAGACAGCCTAGAAATCACCAGTAACCTTGTGTTTCTTCAAAGTTTTGGCCTTTCTTTCATGTCCTTAGATTCTCGTGTTTCTATAAGAAGAAGAGGCTTGTCACCTGAAATCCATCCTATTTCTGAAATAGGAAGAAGGAACATTGTGTTATCTGCACAAAAAAGTGCTATAAGGAGGACTTTATTTGATTCATCTAGTTCATCTATCTTTCCCTTATCTATCATCCACAAGATGACATCTAGTGGTGGCTCTAGTGGCACTGGAAGTGCTCCATCTTCCCAATATTCATCGTCATCGGTGATTGGTATCTTGTACAACCACCATATCTCTGTCCAATATACTACAAATCCCACCAAAGTCATTAAAAAGTATGGGCTTTTTCAGTTCGAAGAGGATGCCACAACCACAACATGGCATGTGTCCTCTCCTCTTAACCTAGTGCCTGCAACTTGCCCACTTCTAAAGTTTAAAGAGAACCTGCCTAAGTTTTCGGGGAATAACACTGTCAGTACCAATGAACACCTAGTGGCATTTTCCAATTCTTGTCATAACATAGGGGCTAATGAAAATGACACTTACATGTGCTTGTTTGTCAATTCCTTGGAAGGAAAGGCTGTAACTGACTTCTTTGACCTTCCTCCTAAGATCTTGTCCACTTGGGAAGATTTAATCTATTGGTTCCGATCCGCTTATGGGAAATCCAAAATCCTTACCAAGAAGTTAAGGGAATACAATAATGTTACCTACAAGGAAGGTGAGACCATTAAGTCATTCAACTTGTGTTTCACCAAATTGTACAACAAAATCCCTAAATTTATCTGCCCTCAGAACCAATCCGCCTTCATGCATTACTACAATGCATTTCCTTCTCCTTACTGTCATAGGATCGAGGAAAAATCCATTGATAATATCAGTTCCGCTCTACATACCTGTTTGGAGTATGAATAACAAATTGAAATAACTGGTCTTCACCAGGGAGAATCGATTAGGAAAATTGATATGTATGCTCTCCTACAACTAGTGCAAGATATGAATAATCGTATGATAGCATTTGAGTGGAAGGGTACTGTATCCCCTCTCATCCCTAGAGCTTCATCCTCTTCTGCCCCTCCTTTTAGAAATCTAGTTGAAAACAATTTTCAGCCCAAAGCTATCCTGCCTAGGAGTTGGTGTAACTTTTGCGAAGAACACCATGAAGAAAGCACGTGTGAGGTAAAGAAGAGTGTCATGGATAAGATATTTGGTAAAATACCAGAAGCTACTATTGTTTTCCTAGATTTTTCCGAGCCAGAAGATGTCATGGTCATCAACACTAGAAACAAATCCTATGCCCCAAAAGGTAGGTTTGACCCTCCTCGCAGTTCTTCTAGCCTGAGTTAATCCTCAACCACTGCAATGCCCCAGGTTCCTAAAATTCTTGAGAGTCAAGGAATCACTCCCTCTCCCCCCTCTTCCAAATACAATATCCCGAATCAATTGACCAACATCAAAGCATATGCAACCCTCCTAGACATGGTTGCCATCCCTAAAAAATAGATGCATCTGAAACAATTCATGGAAGGAAAATCTTTCGTTGTAGCCAATATTTCTGAAGAGGTAGACGAAGAATTATTCTATAAATAAAGTAGGTGTACATAATTTTAGATAGCCTATAAAAAATCCCCCTTTTTACATTTATGTAAATATCATGGATAAGATTGCCCATTGTTGCCTCATTGATGGTGGTTTGGGTCCAAGTGTCATGTCGAAGATTATTGTGGAAGATCTAGGCTTGGCATGTACAAACGAAAATGCCAGAAGCATGCTCTCCTATAATATTCTACAAAAAACAACCATAGGAGAGATTAAATATGTAACCTTGGTTTTATGTTATCATCCTGAGATAAGGACAACCCTCAACATTTAGGTGATTTATATGCCTATGAGAAATTATTCAACTGCCTTGGGGAGAGATTGGAAAGCCCTAATAGGTGGATACCTCTCACTCAATGGGACACATTTATCCATTCCTTAGAATGGTAAGAACATTATAGTCCTTAGAGAAGGAATAATTTCACCCTACATAGAGAGTGTTCCACATTCTAGCGTAAAATATATCGAAGAAGACGTAGGAGTATATTCCATATTTGCTGAAGAGGATAATATACCTCTGGAAAGGATTGATTCAGATGATGGATTATGGAGTATGAACTTTGATGGTTCACACTCTAATGAAGATAATGGGGCTGGTATTATCTTGGTTTCCCCTACAAGAAAAATTCATAATCTGTCATATAGGTTGGAATTTTCTTTCTCGAACAATGACACTAAATTCAAAGCTTTACTATTAGGCATTAAGAACGCCCTTAATCTTGGTTGTGGTCACCTTTCAGTTTTCAGAAATTCTGAGCTTGTTGTGAACTTGATACGTAAGGCATGCTCTCCTATCGACAAGTTGATGGAACAATACTCCCAAACTGCTTGGGAACTTGTCTCGAACCTTCTATCTTTTAACATCACTCATGTTAGGAAGGAGTTGAATTCAATATCTAATCGGTTAGATGTCTTTGCAGCCTCTCCTACTTACCAACTCTTGTCTCGCTGGCCTAAGTGTGCTTTCCAATTTCTACATCGTCCATACATTCATGAGAGTGAAGAATTATGGAAGGCCATCCTTGAGAATTATAGCATTTGTGATATCATCCAAGATGAACCTCTTAAGCCCAAGGAAATTATATCCATGGAAAATAATAGGATTCCTGAGGGCTTGAATCCTCTTGAGAGTTCGTTTTCCTTGAGTGTTGAGGGAAATAAAGAAAAAAAGAAGGAAGAGGAGTTACAAAAGAAGGTGGTTAAAACCATCTCCATGAATATTAGGACACCTGGATCTTCAACGAACGTTAAAATAAATGTCCACAAGTTACTTGGTGGAATTCAAAATGTTTTTTCTTGGTTTAATGTGGATCTTCATGGTTTTGATCCCAATCTTGTTCAACATACTATAAAACTAGCTAGGCAAAAGAAAGGACTTGTTAACTCTACACTGGGGGAAACTTTTCAAAGGTAGTTGAGATATTTATTAAGGACTGAGATGTTTTTAGTCCACCCTGAATGGGTTTCCAATTGGGAACCTGCTTCGAAGACCACTAATAATATTAGAACCTGCATTAGTCTCCGAAATTTCAGGAAAGCAATTATGAGCAACCGTTTCCCTCCTCTCGGTATGGAAATGTTTTTGCAACAGGTTGTAGAGTCACAGTTAGAGCCCTTATTTGACAGTTTGTTTGGTTACGATAAAATCAAGATAGAAGGGGAAAATATTCACAAAACCACTTTTATTATTAGTTGTGGTACTATGTCTTACAACTGCCTGCCTTTTGCCTTATTTGATGCAAGTATCCCCTTAAAAGGGCCTATGCACACAACTTTCGATGAATTGGTCAGTCTCCATGCTTATTTTGATGATCTAATAATATGCGTCAAAAGGATGATAATTACATCAGAATTTCAAGTGTTGGGCCATTTCCGGATTAATTTTGTCTTGGACACTTCTATAGTGGGAAAATCCCCCTATGGACTACACTAGGGTTCTAAAGTGCAGGCAGAGCTAATAGTCTAAAGTCTCCTACTTTTAACCACTATCCCGACAACACCCCACATTCATATATAAAGTACAAAGTATAGGGATATGGTAGTCTTACCTTGAACTCTGCGTCTAGTGTCAATCCCAATGCGTTCGGTCGCTTATCGATTACAAATATCCTCCCAAGGTTGACCTGCATTCACCAAAAGACAAATAAGAAACTGTGAACGAGCATTCTATATATGGATTAATGGGTTAGATGTCATAACAAAATGTAAATCGTACATAGAGATAAAACACATCATATGTCAGGACGACAAAAGTACTTCTTTATATTAATCTCATAATGTCACTTACAAAATGAGATCGCTAACTGTTCCTCAAACTCGATCCTGGGATCCTCTTCACCAAGCTCCAACTGCTTCCATGTATCCTTCTTCTCTCACACTTCTCTCTAGAGAATAGGCATAGGTTTATGGATGAGGAAAAAGGGGCAAGAATGGGGAATTTTGGCTCAAACTCACAATGTGGCTGCAAATTCTTGTGGTAAGGGGGGATTAGGAAATGGGCAGAGTTTCACTGCTTTCATGATTATCTTTAGAATGGTACCCAACACCTTATTTTATATTCCAAAAAGATAGTTATTCGGTTGGGTGACGGGCTATGGGCGGTAAATTGGTTAGGAAACTACCCAAAAGCCCGTATTCCCTTCCATATTTTTATTTTTTGCAACTTTTGTGGGTATACATGGGTTGTAATGGTGCAGCTAGCATACGTACTCAGGAAATAATGGTGAAAATTGTGTACATATGCGCGAAATAGTGGTGCAGGGCATGTACATCTTCAAAAATTTGGTTTTTAAGAAGAGCTATTCAGTATTGGCTTGGAAAAAATAGTAAGAAAGATGGCCTGCTACTAGGTATGCATGTCTGGTGAAAATTATGGTTATAAAAGATGCCCCCTAATGTGTGAGGTTAGAAGAACATTTGATGGCTGAAATACATTACAAATATTTACCAACGTATGAAGCGAGTGAGCCCGGGACCAGAGTTCATGAGGTGCCATTTGCAAAATAACAATTGTCTCAATGAGGTGGGCATACCCATGCTCAAGATGAAATAAATTATGGATTCCAATCAAATACAATGCAGATCCATGTCATATAACTATATAAACTGTAGCCACAAATAGTACACAATGGATCTACATCTAAAAATTGAAAGATATACATGAATAGTATCCATCTTCAAGAAGCTAATGATGTCTGATGGCTGGAGATGAGGTCTTCAGAGCTCGTGCGACAACTTCAAGATATTCTAAACTTGGGTAGGAGTGTAATGTGAGTGTACATATTCATTATCTAGATGTCTTCAATGACTTGTAAGGGAATAGACAAGAGGATATTGCTGATTAGGTAGGGAATTTTATTGATTTTGAACAAAGAATTTGATTGGAATTTCAGGATGGCTAGGCATGAGGACAAGAGACAAACTACAGAAGGGTTGAATCAAGTTGGGTAAAAAATTCCCTTGGAAAATAGCACGATGAAAGATGAGACTCAAGAAACATGACATTAACATAAGTTTACGATGCAGGAGTCAACGCAAACTCTCCATATGTTTGGAAGAATAAATAAACGGAGGAGGACACAACTCTATGTGATGAGAAAAACTCCCTAAGGTCATATTAAATCCTAGAGCTTGACGAACAAACAAAAGGATGTGATTTTTCAAAGGGAAACTCATTGTGCTTCCATAAAAAGAAAATACTTTTCCCATCCTCTTTTTGGGGTATATTTGATTTTGTTTTTGTTTTTTTCAATATTTTGAAATCTTGAAAAAGAATAAAAGAATGCTACGTTACAAAGGAGGAATGAGTGTCACAAACATACTAGTTCAAAACATGAGGAACACACTAATGCTCAGAGCAAGGAAATATGTGCAGGAAAAGGACACTCGGGAAAATTTCTCCATGAGTCAAGGTGTCAATACGTAGAGGCAAAGTGCTACAAGGCTTGTGTATAAGGAATGCTTCAAAGGTTCAGTCGACAGCGACATGGAGCCGGCATTAGGCCAAAGACGCATGAATGAAAACATGATTAACATGACACAATGATAACATCCTTCAATGTAATTTTAAACGAGCCCAGAGAAGGTAAGCTCGGTGGTTTTTCATTTTTAGAGAGTCTGAAAAAGCACAAAAGAAAACTCCACTGGGGTACCTTTTTGAAAGATAGTCTAGTTGGTTCGAAAAAAGGATAAATTAGCACCGAAAAGATGTCTATTCAAAACCATTTTAACGAGTGTGATAAAGACAAGATCACTCGGCAATCTTTTCAATTTTAAGGAGTCTGAAAAGAGATTAACTATGGACTCGCTACCTTTTTCTAGATTTAGTCTCCTTAGCTCGAAAAAGGTGAAATTTACTGAAGATAACTCTCTCGATGAGATGAATCTCCTGAGGTGTACCTTTTTCCTCCTTAATCTAAAGGCCAAAAAAAGGGGTAAACTCATGCCAGTAGATGTTTTTATGAACAAATTAATGAGTGTGAAAGAACAAGGTCACTCGACGATCTTTTCAATTTTAAGGAGTCTGAAAAGAGCTTAACTATGGACTCTGTAATGGATGTTATTCTAGACTAGTTTAACGAATGTGAAGAATCAATCTCACTCGAAGATCTTTTCACTTTTAGGGAGTCTGAAAATAGCTTAACTATGGACTCCGTGGGGGTTCCTTTTCGTAAATTTAGTCCCTTAGGCCCAAAAAAGGGTTAAACTTATACCTGAGAATACTCTTCTTGTGAACCAAAGTTCCTAGAGTATACCTTTATTTGTACAATTGACCATCCAGAATGAAAAGGGGTAAACTACCGTCAGACAAACGTGCCTTCAAATTTTAGTTTGGTGAGCGTGAAGGGAAACAAGATCACTCGACAATATTTTCATGTTTAGAGGGTCTAAAAAGGGCTTAAAAGAAGACCCATTTGTTTTTTGGGAGTCCCAAGGGTGAGGTCAAGAGTGATAATACATAAAACATGTGAAGGATCAAACTCATAATCAAGACAAGACTAAAAGGACTCTCGAGCCTATAGTCATTAGCTACGACATAGACACCAAAATGCAACCAGGATCTACCTAGGGCATCCATGTGAGGGTAGGCTCTACCAAAATTACGACACTTCTAGAGAAGCAATGATGGTTCTGTGTTGTAATTCGGTGGGGTCGATCCTATGGTAAAGAGAAAAAGATAATGAGGTGCAACAACTGGAGGTGGAATCCTAACTTAAATGCACAAAGTTGGAAAAAAATAATTTTCACCAAAGGACCATAAAAGTGCCCCAACTCCCAAAAATTTCGTTGAACCAAAAGTAAAGTGTATCATAACATCCAATGAGAAACTCAAGAACCACGTTACATGATTTTCAAGCCAGAAAAACAACAACGAGGGTAAAAAAAATGACAAAAAAAAGCCAAAAAAGTCTGTAAATAGAAGTTGGCAACTCATTATCACCATTGCAAATTGAGAATTGACCAAAAATCTAAAACACCCCTTTGTGAAAGAAGTTGATTCCAGGAGCTTCAGTGGATGAAACAAACTTTTGCTTGGACCAAGTAAGTACAATGTAGTCCCTCTTGCATTCCAAATTTTCATTTTTTCATTTCTTTTCATTTTTTGGAGGGTCACACACCTTTAAAAGGGTCGGCCTTGCGTGTACGTGGGCTGTCCAAGCACAACTTGCGTATCAACGCAGGCAGTGAAAATTCTTCCCACATACATACATGACTGTCCTCAATACAACCCACGTACATCCTCCAACATATGAAAAATTTAAAAAATGCATCATTTGACTCTCCTTTGAACTTGTCATTTTGTAGGATGTATGTCCATTGGAGAAAGAGAGAGCATGAGGACATTGATTCAATGGTCGAGGAACACCTTGCTGCTGTCGCTGCATTAAAACAATGCAGGTTGTGGAAATTATTTCGATGTCCACTCATGCGGGCACAACCCAGGCTGCTAAATGCCTTGGTGGATTACTGGCACCTAGATGCTGAGGCTTTTATGCTCGAGGGATAGGAGTTGAATCCAACAACTGAAGATATTTATTTTCTGACTGGCCTCTCGAGGAGAGGGGAACCAGTCAACCTTCGTGATTTTCCCTCTGGGCATCACAACAATTCCAAGTTGATCGAACAACACTATGAGGCCGGAAAAAATAAAGTGGGTTCCCAGGTACCGATCCACAAAATCACCAACCTATCAATGAAAGTGATAGTTTTACTTATTGGGCGGATCATTGGATCCGCGACTTTACATTAGGCCTCCCGAGTGCATATGCATTGCATAGTACAGTGCTTAAATGCACTAGTGTTCGATTGGAGTACAACCATGATAGAGTGCATGAAGAGACAGCTCACAGAGTGTCGTGGGTGGAACAATAAGAACTTCAGGTTCATGACTATTCTTTTCTCTTTCTTCTTCAAGAGGGTACCCAGTCTTAGTCCCCGAGAGACTATACGGGGGCATGTGGCCTCCCTCCCAGCAGTGTGCAGGTGGGCAACATTGTTTCCATTACAGGGGGGAGGGAGGACCATCGAGGCCTTCAATGATACATTTTTTGACTGGTGGTATCGGTAGATTCCATCTATAGAGGAATACCCCTATTCCAGGATCAACTTCTCTAGAGATCCTAACATGCCCATACCTCCCAGAGTGGAGCAAGGAGAATTAGGTACATTTTTCTTTAAAAGTTTTTTAATTTTTTATTTCTTTTATATATATCATTTTTTATGTGTACCAGAGCACCTGAAAACTATGTATCGGTTATGTACAGATGTGGGACCAATGCATCCAACTAATTTTGCACAGAGAAGGCATTGTCCACGACCAGAGGCAACAACAGCCTCCAGACTAGCAGCAGCAATGGGTGTACCTCCAGTCGGAGAGGCTGAGAGAGTTTTGAGATGAGTGGAGTAGAACCTGTCCGCACTCACTCATATTGTGCCTATGGCTAAGATCGAGGATCTCCCACCATTTATGTAGCCTCATGTTGTTGGGGTGCCACGGACCTGGGTCCAGCTATTTCGACATTTGGAAAACACTGTAGTCCACTATGGCGGGGCAAATCAACCTCGTTCTTAGCTTAGGGTGGACCATTTATGTGCCGAGGGCACTCTTTGTATATTTTTGAGGGCATAAGCCTCGCATTATATATCAGACTCATTATTTTTTGAGGCGCTTGCGCCCACCTATGTGCTTTTATACTTTATATATATA